>CP119924.1:0-166866 GCA_029542905.1 Malassezia arunalokei
CACTAACACTAACACTAACACTAACACTAACACTAACACTAACACTAACACTAACACTAACACTAACACTAACACTAACACTAACACTAACACTAACACTAACACTAACACTAACACTAACACTAACACTAACACTAACACTAACACTAACACTAACACTAACACTAACACTAACACTAACACTAACACTAACACTAACACTAACACTAACACTAACACTAACACTCACATGAATCCTTCCTCTAAGTTATAAAATGCTCTTTTCATCCAGTGCGTCTGCCGTCTATCTCGAATAGCTAATATTTTTTTTTCTTATTCCGCCTTGTGGTGATATTATCTTGTCTCTACACAATATTCTAGCTATTGCTCCATATTTTATACCTCTATTCTCCAAAATCATGTTCTTGTTAACGCTTACTTCTTGTGTCCCTGTAAGAATCCTGTTATAGCTGTTCTGATTCTTTTTTGCCGCGTTTTCTCGACGACACGGAATTTAGCGCCTTCTCAGTTTTGTCCACCCTTCACTTAATCGCCAGCTCTCCTCACGTGATTGATGCCTTCTTTTATTTCTTCCATTCTCTTATTCTATTCGTTCATTTCTACTCGAAAGACCCTATTGCCCGTCATAAGGCGTTGAATGGGCCGCATTAATCCTCTCGTCTGGCCCTACTTCCTCCAATTGGCGAATTCCTTATAATCCTTAGGGCTCCACTACATGCGCCAGCCAAAGACCCGTATCCCTTCATGGGCGTAATATGAGCCGCATTCTTCCTTTCTTCTATCCCGATGATATCCAATCGGTTCTTCATTCAATTATGCCGCCCCGCCCCTCAGAAATATGCTTAAAAGGGGCTCATGCTTGTGACCTTCATCACCTTACCAGCAATGCTTCTTCTCCTTCCAACGCTTGCTCTCCTTCTAGCCTCTCTCTCTTTCGCTGCTCGCATCGATCTCTCTCGGGATGCGAAAAACAATACTACCTCTTTCAAAGGTGAAATGCAGTACATCTTGAACAAGTACGCTGCTATTTCAAACCGTCATCACAACAGGACTGGTGAGCACCTGAATATCGTCAACATGGATCATGTCAATAAGCAGAAGCGTGCTATCGGTAAGACGTCTCTTCGTAGAGACAAGGCTTGGTCCGGCACAATTCAAGTCGGTTTCCCCCCGCAAAAGGCTTTAGTCGTCTTCGACACTGGCTCCTCTGACCTTGTCATCGACAAGTCTTCATATCATCCGAAACTCTCTCTCACGTCCAAGAAGTTGAACAAGAAGTTTGATTTTTCTTACGCAAGTCTCCATGTCTATGGCGATCTTTACACGGACAAGGTCGCCATTGGCGGCGTCAGGGCCAGGGATGTTCCCATCGGTCACGGTAAAGAAGACTTTGATGGTGATAGCACTGGCGGGACCTTTGGCCTCTCCTTCGCCCATTCTCAGAACAGCGGCTTTGAAGTGAACCAAAAGCCTTTTATATGGGCTGCTAAGAAGCAACACCTCATTCAATCCAGCACGTATCAATTCACTCTCCGTCCCAACGGTGGAGCCAGTCTCAACGTTGGCAAGGTCGATCTCTTTGAGCTGGGCGGTCTCATTACTTGGACGGACAAAAATACTGATAAGACGTTTTGGAGGATCAGTGTGGAACTTAATGGAAATAAGATTCACAATGCTATTGCTGACACGGGTACCAATGTGATTGCCGGCCCGAACGAAGAAGTCAAGGAGCTGTTGGATAAGCTCGATGGTATTTCTGTCGAGCAGTCCGATGATGGATCGTATCAGGGCTATTACAGTTGCAAGAACCCTCCTCACTTAAGCTTCAAGGTCGCTGGACAGACCTTTAAATTCCCTGAAGCAGCCATGAACTTCGGTCGTGATGGTGATAAGTGCTTATTGTCCATTCATGGCACGCCAGGTATGCAGGATTGGATCCTCGGCTCACCCTTTTTTGAAATTGCTTCTGTTATTCTCAACTATGACGTTGGCCGTATGGGCTTTGCCAAGTACAAGTAGCTTCTTGGATGCGTCTCTTCCGGTGGTTCGTCTCTCGCAAATTTTTGTGCCTGCGCTTCGAAGTTGCACACGTCTCTGTTATATGGCCCTTTTATACCCCTTTGTACCGAGGCTTCTATAGTTTTTTTTGTTGATTGTAAATGGGATTAGTCGTTTATGGAATTTTTGATACTCGAGTATCCCTGCATAATGCCGTGCAGGCCCCGAGTTCCAAGGTCGCTCTTCCCCACTGCTTCGTGCTTTCCTCTCCACTTCCCCACACGGTCGTCCTATGTGGACCAATTGGTCAGGCCTTAATTTCACCTCCACTCAGTGTCCTGGGAACCTGCCAAGCGGTTTTAGCTCCATACACCCTGACCGGTCTTACATTGACCCAAGTCGCTCGTCTATTCTATCGTGCGTTGGATAGCTATCATACATGGACATCTATGTCAGCTTAAAATACAGCGACAGAGAGGCTTGGCCCCTGTCCCTCCCTCATCGAGTGGCTGCTCCTGCACATGGTAGTGCTCTGTAGTCTGTTCCCTGTGCACCTGTGCGCTGTCTGGGCTGCTCTGTGAAAGAGAATCGAACTCTGGACCTTGCCCCTTGGGTCAAACCTGCGTGCTGAGATACTTGGATGTGTTATCTCAGATTGTGCACGCTAGCCAACCACTCGATTACCACCCTCTGCTCGCTGTTTGCTCCTCACCTCTCGATTAACGCCACCTCCCAGTTCATTTTTTGTATGCGTGTGTCCAGATGACGGTACTCTGCTGCTAGCTTGTCCACTTTCTTTTGCATCTCCCGTACGTCCATCACGTTCACAAACTTAATTTCACTCCGTGAGTACCGATCTTGACTCGTACTGGCCTTGGCTGCCACATCCGAATACAGCTTCCGTCGCTTTAGAGCCATATCTCGAAATGCTATCGCATCTGTCAGCGTATGCTTCTCATCCATCATGGTCATCATGTTCGTCCGGTTAATACACCGGATCAGCCATTCCATACGGTCCAAAATCCCGTTGGCACTCGCGAGCAGTTCTTCAGGATCCTCTACGGGGGCATCTCCCTCTTGTACTCGTACAACTCGCAGTAATCGCTGCATTACCTGTTCATATTGCCGCTGTGCCTCGGCTCTCTCTGCCAAGGCCTCTGCTAGTAACATGCAGAGCTAGGCCCCTCGGCACCCACTTATATATTATTTGTCCCTAGTCGTATCATGTGACTCACTAGCCTCTTCCAAAACGAATCTCGACGGAGTTGGTAAATACCCGCGTAAGCCGTCCAATGACGAATCATGCACCGAGTCATCCATTAAGTCCCTGCATCTTGTGAGTCGTGAGTCCCCGTGTATATGTGGGTGGCTGTGAATGTTCCTTTGTACGTGGCTGTTTTTTAGGTTTGTTCTAAGACACGCTCCGCTTCCTCTAATGGTGCCTATGTTGGCTTGCTCGGCCCCTTTCCCGTGAGGCGCACCTACAGAAGTTCATGCATGGAGCACGGGGTATGCCTCGTGTGCATAATGACAGGTCATCTGTACGCCACTTGTGGGGCTCTCGCCACAGAGAGCTAACACGTGTACGTTCCTCTGCTGGATTGTGGAGATCAAATGCGGCCCTTTTTCGACATTACCCTGGTCCCGTATGGGACAAGTGAGAAGCAAGCCTTTAGCGACCTGCTGAGCATGCCATAGAAGTTCCTAGCCCGTAAGCCCATACTAGAACGTCGGTAAACACGAGCATTGAGCTCGTTACCAGGAACAAGCGTCAGCTGTCCAGAGAAAGTCCCCTTACACGGCGAGGCGCGGCCAGTCCAAACCTTCTCTTCATGCCATCATCGCATACGTTGATCGACGAGGATACAGAAAGCACTACCAAGCACAGCGAAACAGCATCGACGGATGGCAAAAAAGAGCATGACCAGAATGTCATGATGGGTGCAGTAGGCGCCACATGGAAGGAGAAGCTCACGGTGGTGCTCACCACCCTGTTCCTGACGTTTGGCGCCAATTACACATTGGCGGCGCTGCCTGTGCTCAAACCAATGATCCTCAAGAACACCTATTACCGGGGACATCTCATCGATAATGCCAAGTATGGTGTCATGACATCCGCCTCCAATCTCATTAATACGGTGCTGCCGTTTTTTTCAGGCGTGTTGGTCGACGTATATGGCCCCAGCTACATTGCGTTATTTTGCTCGACGTGCATCGCGGTAGGCAATCTTGTGCTGTCCCTCGGTGCATCGCGTGGCGAATTCAACATGATCAATGGCGGCGAGATCCTCATGGGGATCGGCAATGTTACGACACACATGTGTCAACTCAAGATTTATGCACACTGGTTTCGTGGCTCGACGGTGGATGGACCTGGCTTGCTGGGCCTCGTGACGGGATTCGACGTCGCTATCGGGCGTGTGTTTGGTCTTATGGGCGCACTAATACCGGCTCCGCTGATGGAAGCGACAGGCAGGTGGTACTGGGGCCTATGGCTCGGATTCATCTTCAGCGTCTTTGCGTGGGTGCTGTGTCTGGTATATGTTTTGCACGAACGTACGCTGCCTGCACCTCGGAAAATAGCCCAGTCCATGCCTCACCGACGTCGCATGTCGCCTTGGCAGCATGTCACCGCATTCTTGGGCCAGTTTTGGGACCATGTCGCCCAGGTGCCCGCCGCGTTTTGGATCCTCATTCTTGTACAGCTTCTCCAAACCGGCGCCGTTGCCGCGTACGAGTCAAACACGGTCGATATGATGGTCGTGACCCGCGGCGAGGACAATGTGGCGTCACTCAAGTCGGCGGCGTACAAGTATTCCATGCACTATGCTATACCCATCGTGCTCACGCCCTTCGTGGGCCTCGGTTTCGACAAGTTGGGCTACCGAAGTGCTGCCATTTCGGTGTGTGCCTGCTTCTACATCATAGCCATGTCGCTGATGGGCTTTTCCCATGTGCATCCTGTCGTACCGATGCTCTTCGATGCATTTGGGTACACACTGAACAGCGTGCCGTTTCTCGCGACTGTGCCGCTGCTTGTGCGTCGGCAAACGCACATGGGCACAGCACATGGTATTTTGAAGGCGTTCAATGCATCTGGCGAGACCATCATGCAAGTCGCTGGTGGCTCGCTCCAAGACCGAGCAGTGAGGCACGGTAAGCCCATGCGCGAAAAGTACGACTACATGCTGTACCTGGTGCTGACCTTCAAAGGACTCGAAGCCCTGTACGGGGGCCTCTACCATGTCCTGGACCGGCGCTACTTTGGCGGTGTCATGCGCATGACAGAGAAGCAGCGCGTGAAAAAAGAGGCCGAGCTCGGCGAGCAGAGCTACGGCTCACTGTGTCGGCCACATGCTTTCTGGACGGTGCTGGGCTGCGTCACATCTGTGCTGATGGTGGCGGCGGCCTACGGTGTATTTATCCACTTCTGGATCACGAATCCCGACGAAAAACCTGGCACGGCCTGATACCCTCCCAGCGGCGCACACGCCAGAGGCCCTAGGTGATAAGATGACATTATAAGGTGTATAGCTCTCGACCCACAGGGCAGCCCCTACTTACCATGGCGGTGGCGTCGCAGTGCCAATGCGAGGCGCATGCAACTCGTGTATGGAGGCGCGTACCTCACTCCCAGCTTGGGCCCCCTTTTTTTTCTACCATGGGAACCAAGCGCAAAGCGACGAAGCCCGCGGTCGATTTCACCAAGACCAAGCAAAAGCTCGGCAAGGGTAAGCAGGCGGCGAGCAATGCCACGGACACGTCGTTCCGCGCCAAGGCCATTGCGATGCCGCAGCAGTCGATCCTGCTCGATCGGTCACAACAAGTGACGACGCGCCGTCGGCAGACGCTCAGTGATCTCGTGCAACACACGCATCATCCTTCGCCCGGCGTGCGAAAAGACGCCGTCATGGGCATGCTCGAGCTCGTGAAAACGTATGCGGGCTTTCTCGAGCTGCACTGCGCAGCTCTGATCAATGCCGCTTTGCCACTCCTGGGCGATGACGACGTGCATGTTCGAGGTGCTGTGGCGACGTACCTCGGCGTCCTGCTTGACAGGCTCGACGACGAGGCGTTCGCACCATTTGCGCCATCCATGCTGCTGCTTACGACGTCTGCCATGTCGCACATTTCCATGGCCGTGCGAATCGATGCCTTGCGCGTCCTGTCCATGCTGCTGGACAAGGTGCCTGCTCTTGCCACCGAAGACTGGGAAAGTGCTTTGGATAGCCACAGTGGATCTGACCGGCACGGCCAGCGCCTACTGCAGGCGTTTTTTGCGATGCTGGGCGTCGCGGCCGATGCACACCGCCAACGCCTAGGTCTGTCGACGGCGTCGACGGCGTCGGTCGAGTTGGGCACGTCGCAGCGACTGCGTATTCTGCGTGCACTTGGTCAATTTTTGTCCGTGACGGACCAAGAGGAACACGGCATGTGGTGCTTCCAGTCGGCGTTCGCGTCGCCCAGCGATCTCGAGCACTTTGAAGGCCTGTTTCAGCCCAGCAAGGCATGTGCGTCGTGGACCATAGCAGCCATGCCCAGCGCATCATCCTATGAGATCCACGAAGCCCTCGTACATGGCGCCACGAGTCAAGAGGCGCCTGTGAGCGCACATGAACGCCTCGTACGCATCCTGCACCCATCACTGCTATCGACGCTACTCGATGCCTTGCCCAGCGTCATTTCCCCTGATGGCCATCGATCGGAGGCGCACGCCGAGCTGGCTCAGCATATCCTGCAAGTATACCTGCTTCTATGGCGCAGGACCATTACGTCGCATCTGGCCGCGGGTGCCTCGCAAGGCACGACGCGCGTCGCCGTGCCGTCTTTGCCCCAACTGAGTCAGCTTTTGACGCATCTGGCGCCCTACTTTGCCGAGAAAAGCGAGATGCTACATCTCCATGTCGTGTACTGTGAACTCGTGGCACTCTACACGGTCGCCACACAAAAGGCACACCACTTGTCGTCTGTCCCGTTTCTCCTCGACCTCCTGTCAGAGCCTTCTCTGTCGCCCGCCCTGTACGAGGCCCTGCTCCCGACGTTCTGGCTCGTCGTATCCTCACCGATGGACGGCCACACGGACGTCATGGCAGCTCTGCTGACCCATTTCGATACCCTGCGTGATCGAACGCTCCAAGCCGTGGCGTTCCGCTTCCTTGCGCGACTCGCTATGCTGCCGACGTACAAATCCCTGCAAGCGAACATCGATGCATTGTATACCCCACTGTGGAATCCCTGGATCCTGTCGCTCCCCCGTGTGCTCTGGCAGGCCGCAACGTGGGCCGTCTCGTCGAAGGCCTCGCCCGCCGAGGCGCGTGACGCCCAGCGTCTCGTCGAGGACGTCCTCACGTTTCTGCGCTGGATCGCCCTCATGCCACGCCACCCGTTCTTTGATCACGCCCACGTCCTGAACGAGCTGGCTCCCCGCCTCACACCGCTCTTTCAGGTCGAGCATCCCCAACGGGGCCCGATCCCTGGGCCGTACCATAAATGGCCCGTGGCCACGCAGCACTTGGCCCAGGCCCTGACTAAGCTCGTATCGTCCCCATAGTGTGCCTTATGATGTCATCCACGGCCTCCTGCGCCGGCCTCCGATTCGATCGTGTGTCCTGGCTGCGCGGCTCGAATGTCTTCCTGAACGCCGCGCTCACGAGCGACGCCGCGCGCATTCTTCTTCTAGACCGTGGACATCCACTCGTGCACAGGACCGCGGCGCGCCGAAAGCAGGTCTGCTACGCCTCGTGGTCTGACGTGCGGTCCACCGTCCTCGCCTGCGTCGATCGACCCGAGTATGGCGTATTCGGCCCCGAGCCGTACAACCTGCGCATGCGCGAAGGCAGTCCTCAAAAAGCATGGCTTGGCAGTACACAGGGCCTGATCTCGCCCCTCTTGTCCTTGGCCTTTCTTGGTATCGAGATTCGTGAAGACGGGCCTAACTGGCCTGCCGAGCCTGGCCTGCATGTTCCTAAAGGCACGCCCTACTTTGTGCTCTCTCTCACCGCATCCTCGCAGCACCGTCATGCGTGGACCAAGGCGTGCGACGTTCTGGATATGCGCAAGGCCATCGCACTAGGCTCCTTGGCGCCCCAAGACACAGCCCTCGTGAGCATGGCACGCTCCCTGATCGACTGGAATGAGCGTATGCGGCACTGTCCTTCTTGTGGCAGCAAGCAGTACTCGGCCCTTTCCGGTCACAAGCGCGTATGTGGCACCGCACTGGCCAGGCACGCCCATCCATGCACGATACTGGAGATCGGCGGCCGCGCACCGCCTCAAGAGTGCGAGGCATGGCGCACCCTGCAAAACTATACACATCCCCGCACAGATCCCGTCGTGCTCGTGGGCATTGTCTGTGACGACAAGATCCTGCTAGCACGGAAGCGAGGCTGGCCCAAGGGATTGTATTCGTGTATTGCGTACGTATACTCTTCTTACCACAGCGGTTTCGTGGAACAGGGGGAATCTATCGAGGAGGCGACACGCCGTGAGGCCATGGAAGAGACAGGCTTGGACGTCGGCCACGTGTCGTACCAATGGTACGTACCATCTGCTTACCCAGCTCGCAACCATGGCCTTTTCCCGCCCAGCTCATGCTGGGGCTCTTGGCTTTTGTCAAGACAGCCGATGCGCAGGTCCGGCTCGACCTCGACAACGAATTGGAAGAAGCCTTCTTCGCTACGAAAGAGCAAGTCAAAAGCATTCTCTGCTCACGAAACGAACAACAAAGCCGTGGCGTCGTACGGCATGGCCACCAAGTCACGTACGTAGAAACGCACTCACCCTCAGCGTACCTGGCCCCGAAGCCCTGGCGCACCAACTCTTGTCGCGGTGGGCCCAGCCTTCTCATCACGTGGAGGTGCATAGTCGTTTGTAATTGGCGCCGGCCGATCCCCTCCTTCGCCTTCTTCTGCCCTCTTCCTCGCCATGTTTGGCTCGGCAGTGCGAAGCTCGCGCTCTGCATGGAAGGGCCCCTTTTTCGTGCCCTTCCCTAACTTACAGCAGGCTCTGAAGAACAATGCGCCCATCCGCACGAATGCGCGGAGCTGCACCATTCTGCCCAACTTTGTGGGACTCAAATTCTTGGTGCACAACGGCAAGTTTCATCTTCCTGTGACCATCACGGAAGAAATGGTCGGGCATAAGTTAGGCGAATTCGCACCCACACGCAAGCGCTTCAGCTACCGTCTTACCAAGAACAAGTAAGCGGCACCGATACCATATGTGCCATGGTCTTCTGCGGCGCAAACTCCATGGCGCCCTCTCCTCGCCCCCTACGAATACGATGTACAGGACCTATCTCCTTCCGGATGCGCGAGACCAGGCGCAGTGGGTGGGTCCGACGCGGCGAATCAAAGCGTTAGCTCAAGTGTGTATAGTCCCCCCTCAAGTGGAGTGCAAAGGCCCGATAGCTCAGTGGAACGAGTGGCGCTTTCCGGTGAGTTCACCAACTCAGTAGGCTGGCTGGCGCAGGTCCCGGGTTCGACCCCCGGTCGGGTCTCGGCTTTTCCCTTTTTTATGCACTCCAAAAGAGTGTCCTACGCTGCGGCTACGACATCAGGGATGGGCGGATGACATCGCAGGCTGCCAAGGCCAATTGAGGTTTGGTGCAGGACTCGCCTTCCAGAACGATCAAATTTCGGAGTGCTCCGCCGTTCGGAGCTTCGTCATTTTGTGGTGCGATGGCTTTACCATGCTCCGGATCGCCGTGTTCAAACATGCCTGCATGGGCCTCAAGATACGCGGGCCACACGATCTGGTCAAAGTAGAATGGTGGATCTTGCCAAACCTCGCCATTATCCAAGATATAGTTGGCGCGCTCTTTGCGTCGCTTGTGCATCGTGTTTCGAGGAATGCGAATGAACAAGCGAATGTCCAGCAATGTGCGAACGACCGCGCTGTAATAGAGCAAGAAGCCTTCGACCAGTAGGATAGCGATCCGAGATGCCGGCCGTTCGGCCTGCAAGGCCTCCGTATGAAATCTCTTGCGCTGCACGGCAAGTTCCTCAGGGCTAAGCGAACAGGTATAATTGCTTCGTCGGTACTCAAAGCTCTGGAAATCGTCCGGTAGTTTCTGGTGCGCTCGGAAATATTGGATGACACGAGCAAGACGAGCGTAATCCGACTAATGTAAGTCGTGTATACGTACTGATCCATGTGGCGTGTCCCAATCTTGGACCTGCCATGCTTGGTTCCATGGAATCTGGTCGCTGGGAGGACAAAAGTCGTCCTGATGCAGGACGTCCACGGACACGATGGACGATGCTTCGCCGGCGAGCGGCGTCAGAATCGCTTGCAGATCGCTCGCGAGCGTCGACTTGCCTGAACACGTAGGTCCTCTGACACATGAGTGGGCGACACATACCCTATACCAATGACTACTACCTCAGTCATGGGCGGAAATGAGCAAGACACCTATCTCCACTATGTCCGGGGCTTTTTCGACTTCGGTGAGTCGTCTTCGTCCGGCACGGCGTCGTCGTCTTCGTCCTCACTCGAGCCTTCGGATGGACTGCCACCGTCGTCGTCATCCGACCCGGCCTCAAAGTCTTCGTCTTCTTCTTCGTCGTCGTCGTCGTCATCATCATCGCGACGGCGCTTGCCGGACTCATCTTCGTCATCATCGTCACCCAGCAGCTCGTCCACAGATGCTTTGATGCCCATCGCCTCCTCGGTGAGCTCATTCTTGACACGCAGTTTGCGTTCGGCGAAAAAGTGGTTGAGGTTATCGAGTTCTTCCCGGCTGATGGACTGGAACGTATGATCGACGCCGTGCGACAATTCCACACGCATATCAAACGTCTTGGCCGACGCCACAGCGCCGCCAACGCGACTGAAGACGAATTGGTGCACGTCATTGTACGAAATGAGGACAGGCTGCTTGGATACCCAGATAAGCCCGCGGTTGAGTGGGTATAGCACACCGTCGTTCGCCTTGACATTGCAACGCACGCATTCCTGACCCGTGCTGTTGGTAAAGCCTGTAGGCACGTGTACTTTTTGCTGTGAGAATACGCGGAAAAGATTTGTGACGATGCGGAAGGTCGGCTCCTCGTACCGCTTCTTGAGCTTGCCCTCGTACTTTGTCTGGATCGTCTCCTCGTCGAGATTGAGCTCCGCATCCATTTCCTCTTCGCGTGGGAACTGTAACACAAGGAACGGGTACCGCGTCTGGCCTTGTCGAATCGGCGGATCAAGCGCCACGATGAACAGGACATGCACTTCGTCTGGCTTGGGCAGGAGGAATAGCTGCGTGATGGAACTGTAAAGGATCTTGTAGTCGTACGTCTTGCCGCGCAGGCGCAAAAAGGAAGGGAACATGTCGATATCGTAGCGGCCACGCGGCGTAAGAACCAACACCTCTTTGAGCACGAGAATGCCATCACCAGCCACCTGTCCGATATCGGCCTTGGCCTTGATGGTATTGTGGAAGGCCAGCGCAGCGCTCTCCTCTTCACCGTCTTCTTCGTCGCCTTCTTCTTCGAGTTCCTGGTCTTCCTCCTTGACGTCCTTCTCGTCCTCCTCATCCTCCGCCTCGTCGCGCTCTACTTGTCCGGGGATGTAGAGGCGCATCTCAACGAGCTGATCAGGTCGGTTCTTCTTCGATCCCTGGAAGGGCAGGGCATCGGCACTGGACGCAGCACCGGTGTTTTGCTCAGGCTGCTGGTCCTTGGGATTGATAAACTCCATGCTGACTTCCGTACGGCCGGCAATGTTGCTGTTCGCAATATTCGCGAGCGGCAACGAGAATGCCAGCTTATTCTTCACAAAGAACCGGATATCGTGTTCATCGACATCAGCGGCGCCCCAATTCCAACCGCGCGTCGACACGTCAATCGTCTCGAGCGGCTTGTCATAGCACTCGCGAAGTACCTGCTCGAGCTTGGCATGGTCATCGCGCTGAAAGTTTTCAAACGTCGCGACATGCTCGCCCTCTTCCTGGTCCGACGTACCTTTGAGCCGGATCTTGAGCTGAAATTGGCGCGCCACGCGAAGCCACGCAAAGGCCGTCATCTGCTCAGCGGGGATGGTCACAGTCGCGCCCTCATCCAATGGCTTCCATCCTAAACCGGCATCAGAGAACCGGATCATACCCAGCAGCTTGCCGCTGCCATGGTACACGTTGTCAAACTGGGTCGTGGCCATCGTCAACGGCCCACCGATGTCGTGTCGGGCTCGCAACGCGCGTTCTACTGTGTTTAGTCAGCTATGGCACATAGAGCCTGGAAAAGGCCATGACAGGGGTGCGGCAGGTGGGGCAGAGCTGTACAGGGAGTACGCCGTGAGATCCTCGCACGACGACGGTGCGCTGCTGATTCGCGAGAATGTTTCGGCACTCATCACACAGAGCGAGGCACCGGCATGGCCAGTGAATGATCGTGCGTGGCTCGCAGCAGCACACGACACACAGCTGAGCCTGCTCGGACGGTGTTTGGTGCATGCGCCGCTCCTGCAGAATGTGCAAGATCGCGCGCTGCGTATGAGCATCTGAAGCGCGCTGCATATTTGCCATGTCAGAGGTGGACAAGAGCGCGGCTGCCGAGGCCCATGCATTGTGTGGCGTGCTTTGGCTGCAGGTCGAAAGAGCCATAGCACGGGTTTTGTCAGGCGCCTGCGCCTGCATCAGTCGGCGATACTCACTGCGCGTGAGGGGCGGAGCATGGTCCGGGCGCATCATGTGCTTCAGCAGCATGTCCTGGAACGCCGAGCGGTCGCCCTCGACCTGCACCATCGAGATGAGCTCGACAGGATCCAAGTCGTCAGCAGCCGACCACACGGATGGCGCATGAAGATCCGCTTGACGCCGGAGCGTGTAGCGCTCTCGTAAAGACATGAGACGCTCACGCATGGCGATCTGCTCAGCTTCTTGCCGACGTCGTGCCTGGATCCGCTCTTCTCGACGTGCCTCGCCATTGGTGCCGTGCCAAAAGAGGCGCACATAGCGCGGCAGCTGGACAAGGACCGGAGGCAGCGGTGGAACGTACGGCTTGAGACGCGATAGGGCAGCTTGCACCATGTGCAGCACGACACTATACAGTGCCGCCATAAACGCCCACGCATGCTGCAGCTTGTCGCCACCACGGACCGGTGAGCCAATCTCGGGTGGCCGCTCTCGCGACACAACACGCACATCACGGACTTCCGTCGCGAGGCCATTGATGCCTTCAGACTCGATTCGTTCTAAATCGGCAATACCATGCTGCAAAACGACACGCCCATCGGCATCCATTTCGACATAGGTATGCAGCGGCATATCCAAGCTTTTGAGCTCAAGAGCCAGGCCTGAAAAGCGCGTCGCGTGGAGACACGCTGTGCCAAGCTTGAGCACGGCAATCGTATAGTCGTCCGTAGACCGCGGCATGTTCACATGCGCGAACATGAGCCGTTGGAATGAGATATGGCCATCCGTCATGAGCATGGTGAAGGCGTGAAGAAACACGGTTAGCACGATGATGCCACCCGTCAGCGCCTCCATGAACCGAGATGTACTGTGTATGATGGGGTACTCTTCCGTGTACAGAGTTGTGTACACATAATGCAGTGTCATCAAAAGACCCAGCACAGAGGAAAAGACGAGTCGCGACACGGGCGGGCGGCGCCAGATGCGCAAGAACTGGAGACCCAGCAGCTCGATGACACGGGAAATCACAATCAGGTATACGTGTGCATCTGGTAAAAATGCACGGCTTGTCGAGTGGATGTACAACAAGAACCCAAAGCTTACGAGATTGAACGTCGATGGATCGTCCATCGAGGGAATATGCTCCAAGCTGCGAGCGGCGATGGAAGAGCACTGCGTGAAACACGCGCCGATAAACGTAGACCAGAATAGCGAGGCGTAATCTGTCTCAGGGTCAAGCCATGATGATGGCACAATCACCCGCGCGTATGACAGCCACACTTGCGCTGAGGGCGTATGCGTATCACGACACATGGCCACGTACAGCTGCACAAGAGGGCGAAGAAGCATGACAATAGCAGGCAAACGTAAAATTAGCCTTTTTACCAGTGTCAGATGGGCAGGGCGACCTGCAGGGGCACAGATATGCTGGATTCGGTTCATAACCACCACCTGATAATGAGTTGCCACATACATACCATCATCATCAGCACGAACGCGTACCGCGAAAAGAAAAACTGTAAGGGGCTCTCCGTAATGGTCTGTAATGCCTTTGTCACGCTAGCTGACGGCAAATGAGCAGCATCTTCTACAGAAGACATGTCGCTCAACACGCTGGTCGCATGCCAATGGGTGGCGTTGTGGAGAGTCGTCCGTGGCGCCCTGGATGGGGTCCATAAATCCCATTTTGTATGCTAGGCAGGGGGTATCTATGATCAGGGTATCGATAGCGATGCAAGCCCGCCTCAATTTTCGCGCCATTGGTAGCCACATTCGGTGCGCGTGCATTTGTAAAAGGTGGTCACTAGATGTGGTAAGGGGCATACACGTACTTGGCTCATCAGCAGATCGAATCTGCAGCTGCATGAAGTAGGCACGGTCATTGTCACACTTGGGACACGTAACTGGGGTGAGCAAGGCAGTATACGTACCTTCTGTGCTGTCCACATTTTTCCAACTATCTTCGCCGCCCATAACATCGTCGACCTGCTTGCGCTGCAGGTACATGCGCGACGACACTTGGAGCTGCATAGGAAATTCGAAAGGACACGTAGGACAGGTCCATTTGTTCTCACCTGTACTTGATGATGGAAGCACAGTCACCACATTCGCACAGTTGGGGCAGAACAACATGCTGGATGGAAGGAAAAGTCTCGGCCCACTCAAGGAACGTCGCGTGCGAGAAAAAAATCCAGGCTGGCGTTTTGCTCAAGACGCAAAAACTGAAAGCTCGCGGAGAAGACGCTCTCATAGCTCAGCTGGAAGAGCGCAAGACTGAAGCACCTGCCGCTTCATAAGTGGATGAACGAGTCCTTCTTGAGGCCACCTGTTCGAACCAGGTTGGGAGCATCTTTTTTTCTCGCATGAGTTTCATTTCGCTGCGGAATCGGAATCATATAAGGTAATTTCCAATGCTTAGCAAACACGGGCTCTCATAGCTCAGCTGGAAGAGCGCAAGACTGAAGCACCTGCCGCTTCATAAGTGGATGAACAAGTCCTTCTTGAGGCCACCTGTTCGAACCAGGTTGGGAGCATCTTTTTTGACGCGCACGTTCCTGGCACCATACTAGCTCTATGTGTGTCGTTTTTTGGACGACGCATGATCCAGACTACAGCTTAATTTTGCTAGCGAATCGTGATGAGTTTCTGCAGCGACCTGCTGAGCCCGCTGCATGGCGCACTCATGGCCACCGAATCTTATGTGGCATCGACGAAGTGGCAGGGGGCACTTGGGTCGGCATGTCGTCGTCGGGCGCCATTTCGGCCCTGACGAATGTCTACGAATTTCCGCAGGTACGGACAACAGCAGATGGACGTCCGCTGCAATCTCGTGGCGAGCTTGTGAAGCAGTGGCTTCAAGGTCATGAGTCGTTGAATACGCTGGATCACATGTATGCGTACCGGCATGCATACGGCGCGTTTAATTTATTGCTAGGTCGCATCAAGGATGGACACGTGTATATGAACTATCTGACGAACCGACCGAGTGATGCGCCTATCCGCTCGTGGCACGAACCGAAGGTGCGTGGCCTCAGCAACAGCTCCCCCAACGACCCATGGCCCAAAGTCCGATGGGGCGAGGCTCTCGTAGAGGACGTGTTGGCTCGCGAACGGCATGACGAGGCTGAGCTGATCGAGAGGTTGTTTGAAGTGCTGCAGAGCACGTCGGCGTCGAGCGCAACGCAGGAGGATCTGCCGCGTCTGATCCACGTACCGCCTATGCGCATGCCCAGCAGTGCGGACGGCACGCGACTGGCCTCGGCTCAAGAGGTGCGAGAGGGCACGACGGGATGGTACGGCACGCGCACGTCGACCATGATCCTGGTATCGCGTACTGCGCCATACCGAGCGGTGTTTGTCGAGCGAGACTGTTACACACTACACAAGAACGAGCCTAGGCGGATTTGTTACACGGATCCAGTAGAGCGAGCGAAGCACGAGCGATATTACGAATGGGAATTGACCGAATGATCAAAGCTGGTGTACGGTAAGGATGGCGACGCGGCCATCAATCGATATGTTGTGATTGATACCCTGCCTGCCGGGATGCAACAGGCCCTGTTTCCACTCGACGTGGGCGGTCCACGACGTGCCGCGGAATGCGCTGCCTTGGGTCGCCTTCTCGACGAGTAGGTCGCGGCCGATGTCGTAGCCATTCGGTGAGATGGTGTGGTGCCGCGTCACGTCCTCTTCCTTCGACACGGCGAGGAACCAGGCGCCTGTATCGGCCAGCGTGCCATTCTGGCGCCACACACGGAAGTGGTTCCCGCCCGCCACGCTTTCCCAACACGCACCGATCCATGCACCAGGCGATCTCGGCGAGGCGATACTGCGATACTCAAACAGCTGTGGCACGTGTCCCTGACCGTCGCCGAGATTCGCATACTGCAGACCACCTAGGTGGATGTGAAGGCACTCGAACGAGAACCCAAGCGAGCGTGCATAGTCAAGGAGGCCCTGGTCGCTCAGCACACGGCGGTCCGAGGCACCGGAAATGATCACATTGATAGGCTCACGGAATCCGTTGCCGACCACATCGAGCATGCTGCCGCCATGCTCGGCAGGATCGATCCAGCCGCGGTGCCGCTGGGTGTGTGGCTGCTGATCCGTACACAGCTCGACATGGCCGTCGACGTCGTGACTGGGGGCCTGAATGCGCCATGGTTCATGCTGCGCTACGTGCACAATCGCGTCCTTCTCGACGTGAGGCACATGCGCCGCGCTCGCCCAGGCAACGAGGCACACACCGATCCACCACCGCATGGGGACACAAACCTACATGTGGAGACAACAGGCACTATATTACGTCAGGGGCACTTTCGGGGGACGTGGCGGGGCCGTAGCAAAGGATTCGTTCTCGGCCCGCGGAGGCGCGAAGTAGGAGGGAGCGGGCGTGGGTTCGTCGGCGGTCAAAGCAGGTGGGGGTGCCTGGCTTAGGATACTCGTGATGGGCGGCTGGGCCGACTCGGTCGGCTGCGCATCAAGCTGGGCATAGTGGCTCTGGAGGCGGGCTTTTTCGTCCACAGCACGTGCCTCGGACTGGGTCAGGAACGGCGACGACGATGGTGTCTCGGTCGGGTTCGTGGGCGCAGCGCCCGGATCAACGCGCAGAGGCTCCGGAGGCGCATGCACGGGCGCCTGCTCCCGTGGGAACGAGACGCTCTCACCCATGTCGGACTGGTACTGCTCGGCCTCGGCTCGGGCGCGCTCAAAGAGGCGCACCTTTTCCTGCTCGGCGGTAGAAAAGGCATACGTCGGGTGCTGGGCCTGAGGCGCCTGCGCCCGCGGTGGCGTCATCATGACCGAGACGGGACGCTGCTTGGGCTCAGCTGTCGGCGACACATTCGCAAGGTACGGCGAGCCGTGCTGGCCTAGAATGTCGCCGGGACGCATCGACAGATGCGGCGTCTGCCATGCTGCGCTCGGCGACATGGGCGCGGCCGACTCTGTGGGACGCGTGGGCGTCGCCGTGCCCAGCGCGGCAAAGTCGCCCATCTCCACGGGGGGCAAGTCGCCTGCGAACACAGAATCAGGGCGAGCACCCAGCGAGGCGCGACCAGGCGCCATGGGCGACGTCGTGGGAGACGAGAGGTACGGATCGTTGTCGGCGACAAACACGCTGGGCTGCTCGCGCGCCGCGTGTGGATTGCTGTCCTGTGTGATGCCCAACGAAGGGACATCACCGATCCGAGCGATCATCGAGGAGCTCGCTGTGGACAAGAAGCCCGAGAGGAGAACATTGAGCCGGTCAAAGGTCATGACCGCTTTGCCGATCTTGATGTCCACACGCAGCGAGTGCGAGATCTCCATGTGCTTGGCTGTGTGGATGGACATGATCGCATTCTTCCTCGGCACAATCAGATTCAGGTCCTGCATAAAGTACTCGCCATGCTGGACCTTTTTGTTGATACGCTTGGTCTTGTAGTCGAGCATGATAGACTTTTGCTGGATGGGCTGGGCCTGCATACCGGTCTCGGGGAAGAAGCTGACGTTCTGGCGGATGCCGACCGAGATGGACTTGAGCTTGGTCGTCTTCATCGCCTTGCTCGCGACAATGATGCGCAGGTCCATCTGATCACCTACACTGTACGCCCACTTGTTTCGCATGAGCTTGGCCGTAAAGGGGCCCTCTTGTGTCTCGTACTCCTCCGGCACATTGTAGATCGGCCACGTCGAGTGCAACTCGTGCTTCTCCAGCACAAAGTCTTGCGTGTCCTGCACGACCGTCTCGTACGTGTCCTTGCGCATGAACCCTTTCTTGAGACGCACCTTCAGCGACGCTATCAGCTGGTACTTGATGCCGCTCGTCTTATTGAGACGCAGCGACGGCGGGAGCTTCTCCGGGACACTCACACGGAATGGAAACGACTGCGACGTGAGCGTCTGCCACGCCGTCTCAGCCTTCCACACGTCGATCGGACCCTCCCCGATCAACTCGCGCCACGACTGTCCACGCGGCAGCGTCTCGACCTTGCACATTTCCACACGGAGCCAGGCAGCCTCAACACCCCGCGACGAAGGCACATGCACCGCAATCGTGCCTGTCAAGTGCGCATCAGGACGTGAATCCGACGCGGGGATGCCGGGATAGCCCTGCACAAATGTCTGATTCGCCAGAGGCCGGAGCTCAAGCCTAGGCGGTGCCATAAGACAAGGAGCAAAAAGACTCGCCGGTGCCGCATTCCCTGCCAAGTCTCATACCACGTGGCACGCTACCTGCCTTTCTACTTACCCCGAGCACATGAGACAAGCGTCTTTGTTCTCGAGCGAGCATGCCAGACGCGCATCCGCCTCTTCCTGACGACGGCGTTGGCGCTCCTGTGCAGCCTTGAAGCCCTCATCGTCAGCCGGGTTTTCCGGGCGATCGCTGCCTGGGCCATCTTGCGTCACAGTGCCGTCCACACCCAACCGGCCGACGCCCTGCACGACCGATTCGTACTTGCGGTCGTCGTTCGCAGGTGCGCTCGTCTGTGCAGGCGGCTGTGCAGCAGAGGAGGCAGCCGTGTGAACTGCAGCCTTCTGGGCACTGACGGCCTTCTTGGTCGCCTTGGCCGCGGCAATCTCCTCGTTGCTGACGGTGAACTGGATAGCACTGGCGGCGGGACGTGTGCGAAGGTAGTACGAGCCGGTCTTGAGACCCTTCTTCCAGCCGTAAAAGTGCATCGACGTGAGCTGACCGAACGATGGGGCGCTCAGGTGCACATTCAAACTCTGGCTCTGGCAGACAAACGCACCGCGATCGGCAGCCATGTCGAGAATCACCTTTTGGCTGATTTCCCATACGGTCTTGTACAGCGCCTTGATGTTGTCTGGGATACCGGGCACATTTTGAATCGAGCCGCCGTGCGCGATAATCTTTTGCTTCATCGACTCGTTCCACAGACCCAGCTCGACCAATTCACGCAACAGCCACGGGTTCACGACCTGGAACTCGCCGGCGAGCACGCGGCGCATGTAAATGTTGCTCGTGTACGGCTCAAAGCACTCGTTAAAGCCAAGGATCTGACTTGTCGAGGCGGTCGGCATCGGCGCGAGCAGCAGCGAGTTCCGCAGGCCATGCTTGGCAATCTTGGCCTTGAGGGCCGTCCAGTCCCACAGATCAGAGGGCGTGCGGTTCCACATGTCATACTGCAAAATGCCTTGCGAGGCCGGACTGCCTTCGTATGTCTCGTACGTGCCGTACTGCTCGGCAAGCTCGCACGAGCGCTCAAGCGCGGCGTGGTAAATCGTCTCAAAGATCTGCACATTCAGGCGGCGAGCCTCTTGGCTGTCAAAGGGGTAGCCCATGATCATAAAGGCATCGGCTAGGCCCTGCACACCAATACCAATGGGACGGTTGCGCATGTTGGAGCGGCGCGCGCTGGGGACGGGGTAATAGTTGATATCGATAATGCGGTTCAGGTTCTTGCACACCACCTTGGACACGTCATGTAGGCGCTGGAAGTTGTACACCTTATCCGGACCCGTGCCCTCGATAAACGTCGGCAGAGCAATGGAGGCCAAGTTGCATACGGCCGTCTCCTCCGGCGAGCTGTATTCGATAATCTCTGTACACAGGTTCGAGCTCTTGATCGTGCCGAGGTTCTTCTGGTTGCTCTTGCGGTTGGCCGAGTCTTTGTACAACATGAAGGGGTTTCCCGTCTCGATCTGCGCTTCCAGGATTGAGTACCACAGCTTCTGGGCCTTGACCGTACGCTTAGCACGTCCCTCGCGCTCGTACTTTTCGTACAGCTGCTCAAACTCTTCGCCATAGCAGTCAGAGAGGCCAGGTGCTTCGGCAGGACACATAAGCGACCAGTCTTCGTTCTTCTCAACACGCTTCATAAACAGGTCGGGGACCCACAAGGCCAAAAACAGGTCACGAGCGCGCACCTCGTCCTTGCCGTGGTTCTTGCGCAGGTCGACAAACTCAAACACATCCGAGTGCCATGGTTCCAGGTAGATGGCAAAAGCACCGGGGCGCTTGTTGCCACCTTGGTCAACATAGCGTGCCGTGTTGTTGAATACGCGAAGCATAGGCACGATACCGTTACTGACACCGTTCGTGCCGGCAATATATGAGCCTGTGGCACGGATGTTGTGAATATTCAGACCAATCCCACCGGCCGTCTTCGAGATCATGGCACAGGTCTTAAGTGTGTCGTAGATACCCTCGATCGAGTCATCCTTCATGCTCACAAGGAAGCACGACGACATCTGCGGATTCGGCGTGCCTGCATTGAATAGCGTGGGCGATGCGTGCGTAAAAGCCTTTTCAGACATGTAGTTGTAGGTCTCAATCGCGCTCTCAATGTCTTCGCCATGAATACCTACAGCCACACGCATAAGCATGTGCTGTGGCCGCTCAGCCACCTTGCCATTGATGCGCAGCAGGTATGAACGCTCCAGGGTCTTGAATCCGAAAAAGTTGTAGTGAAAGTCGCGGTCATAAATAATAGCAGAGTCGAGCACGTCGCGGTGCTTCATCACGGTGTGGAACGTCTCTTCAGAAATCATAGAGCTGTGCTTGCCCGTCTTCGGATTCACATAGTCGTGCAGATCCTGAATGACCTGGCTAAAACCCTTCTTTGTCTCCTTGTGCAGGTTGCTGATGGCGATACGCGCAGCCAGCACGGCGTAGTCGGGATGTGTCGTGGTCTTGTAGGCAGCCGTCTCAGCAGCCAGGTTGTCCAGCTCGACCGTAGTAACTCCTTCGTAGATACCGTCGATTACCTTGCGAGTGATTTCGATGGGATCAATGTAGTTCATGTCAAGGCCATAGCACAGCTTTGCCACACGGGCTGTGACCTTGTCGAAGCGAACTTCTTCTTTGCGTCCGTCTGCGGTGGTGAGTGATCATGTACATACCTCGCTTGTACACGTAAATCATGGTACGGCACAAGACCTAGTGGACAAGGGGGAGGTGGGAAACGAACGTGTGGCGGTTTAAAAAGTGTTGGAACGGCCAACACAGCAATGCGTGGCTAGGCGTGTCACGGGCGCGTAAAATGCGATCAATGAACGCGTACCGCGTCGCGCCGCTTGATGCGCCGGCTCGGGGACACGCGTGACTGGCGCATAGTATGTGGGCTCTCGGCCGGGTCATTCGTCTCGTGACCCACCGAGGGGCCTCATCCGCCACGTGATTTACAGGTAATACGGGCAGGCGACGCATTCAAGAGAGACAAAGAATTTGGGCAGCCGCGCATAAAACACGCGATCCGCGCCGGAAAACAAGCGGACAACTAGAGGGAAAAGAAGGACTGTGATGCTACCTAACTGTGACAATAGATCAGCTGCGTACATCTGTATCCATCGCTATAGATAGAATTGTGTAAGCTACAATCGCATTGTAACCAAAAAACTCCCCATTGCAAAAAATAAAAACATACGCCCTAGGGTATGATAAAGAAACGTTTGGAGCGGTCACAAAGAGATGTGAGCATACACAGCCTTTCAACAAAAACGGAAGGGGTAGATGGGCGAGATCAACAACAATTAGCATGGCATCTCATTAGGTGCGGCACAAAACCCATGTTAAGTGCGACAGCAACGAGTAGTGGAATCTTGTAAACAGAGAGCCATTAGAAGCCCTGCTGCACACCGCGGCCACCACGGAAGGCCTTGAATGCGAGGTAGCAGATAACACAGAGAAGGAAAGTGAGTTCAATCCAGCCAATCCAGCCGAACGCAAGAATAGCCTTGATTGCATCACAGTCACGGGGGGCGTCCGAGTTGCAACTCATGTTACCCACACCGTTCGACAGGGCTGCAGAGCCGCAAAGCCAGAACACCCATGTGACGAAAAGAACAAGACCGTGAACAGCAATGGAGGAGACGACACCGCCCGTACCCGTCAAGAAAAGAACCAGCTGTGCAGGTTAGTATGCTTGCCATGACTCGCAGAGGTATACGTACGAAGAGAACACCAACGAGGAAACTCCACCAGCCGGTGAAGACCATGAAACGAGTGGTGTCGCGCACCAGGTTAGAATCGTAGCCGGCGTCGTGCTTGTTCAGGTCTGCCACGACAGCCGAGGCGATAATAGCCACGATGAGCGACAGAACAATGAAGATAGCAAAAGCGGCGGGGTGGCCGCGACGGATCGTCGAGCTCATGTCCATGATGGTATAGGTGGGTCAACGGTGCGTGTTGAAGGAGATGAAGGAGAAAACCTATAAACAAATGGCGGCCTCAAAGCGGAGGGATGGGAAGTCCAAAACATGCACCCGCCCGATCCGTTTTCGGAACGTACATGCGCATTCGCCACTGGCTGCCCTACATTGTTAGAACCTAGTCCGGCGCGAACTGCATTGGGATTTCGGGAAATTCACATGCCTGCCCAGTGTATCGGACGTAACAAATTCTGTATATCGGGCTTTGCATGCACAACAGACGCGCTACATTACCTATAACATGTGATGAGTAATCTTTATGGCACGTCAGTTCAAAAAGGTGACGCAAAGAGAGAGCATCAGGGCAGCTGCGCCATGCACGCCAGATCGCTCCCGCAGGACCCAACAGGCCGCCTATACCTTGTAAGAACAATCCAAAGATGGCCTTCCAGCGCCGCCCACAGGGCGGTAAAAAAAAAAAAAGGCGAATAAAAAATATGACCTTGCCCGGACTCGAACCGGGGACTTTCACGGTAATCTCCGCTAGTCACGTCTGTGTTAACGTGATACTCTAACCAACTGAGTTACAAGGTCATGCAACTAGCCTTCGGGGCTGGAGATAGGCGTAGTTAGAGGTGAAGCGTTGCAGGCCGTCCCAGTCCACGCCTCTCAGGCGCTTGGTCTTGATAGGGTATACGGTTGACGTCTACGTGTACCTATTCCTCGTCCTCTTCTTCTTCTTCCTCCTCCTCCTCATCGTCGTCAAAGGCAGGATGCATTTCATCCTCTTCGTAAAACTGTGGTTTACCTCGCAAGCCTTTCATCTTCTTCACCTGTAATTGTGACAGATCCTGGCGGCCCAGGTGCACACGGCCGACCATATCGCCCATCTCGTCTGTATCGATATTCTTGCGCTTGCCCTTGCCTTGACTGTTCTTTTGCTCGGCCGTCTTGGGTCGCTTGAGTGCCTGCGTCATGCGGTCGACACTGGCAGGCAACCTGCGCCGGAGCTCAAAGTCGAACGAAGGCCCGCATAGATCGAGCTCGATGCGGGGTGTCCTAGTGCCAGAAGCAATCATCCTAATCGTGTATACGCGAAAATGGATTCTGCATGGCTCGCAGCGGTGTACGGACGAGACGCCAGAGGCCTGGGACGAGACGCCTGCGGCTCGGTACAGACTGGACAGGTCCGTTTCACTAGGCGCTGCTTTTCTGGACGGCGCGACGCTCACGGAGATCACATGCTCGAGACCGCCCAGCGCGATGTGATTTGGATCCAGTTCCTCGCCGCGGTAAAAGTCGAGGAGCAGAGACTTGAGATGCAGAAATGCACCTTTGGCCTCGGGATCAGCGCCAGCGGCGCCAAGACGATCCGTTTCCGGATCCGACTCAAACTCAGGACCCGAGAAATGAAAGAGGGGGCGCATACCGATACCAGGCTTGTTGGTCTTGAACGCGTTCATGCTCGTTGCCTCCAAGACGCCCATCTCCAGCATATCAAGCACTTGGCCGTCAAAGAGACGAACCCAGCACAGGTTGTCAGGACGCTTCTTTTGGCTGCTTCCAACGACAAGCAGACTTGCATCGTTCTTCTGACCCCAAAACTCGAGGCTCGTGGCATCTTCAAAGGGCAGCACATCGTTGCGCTTGTTGAACGCCACGGAATCGGGCTTCTTGAGAGCGGCCAGCTCCGTCATGGCCACATTCACCTTTTCAGACGTCCTAGTGCCTCTCACAAAGATGGCAGTCTTGGCGTTTTCCTTCTCTTTGGACTCGCGCTTCTCGAGGGCACGCTTCGAACGCGCATTCTTGGGCTTGGCTACACGCAGCATATCGTGAACCACTGGAAAGAAAAAAACTAGGCGACGTCGGCCGGAAGAAAAAAAAGGCTGACTCCACACCTTGTTCTCGTGCCATGATTTCGTCAGGGGTTTGGATTGCTCGTGGCGTAGCTGCGCGGCACCCGACGAAGCAGAAGCTCGATGAGGCCGAGATGGAGCGCATAAGTGCGCTCACAGGCACGGAGCTGGGCGAGGCTGAGCGGCAGCTCGCACAGGCCCAGGCGGAGGCTGGTGGTGATGGCTGGGAAGATGTGGACGAGGACGAGGAGGCGATGGAGGAGGATGACACGGATGCGCACGACCTTACGCGCTATCGGTTGGACACGTATGATGAGGAACCTAGTCAGACGATGGCGATAGGCGCCCTAAGTGGTATTCGTGGTGCGCAGTTTTTCCGTGATGACAATGACGACCCATACATGACGCTCAAGGACGACCCGGCCGACGAGCAGGAAGAGCGTGAGCAGCTCGAAATACTTCCAACGGACAATATGATTTTGACGGCCAAGACAGAGGACGACGTATCGATGATCGAGGCGTATGTGTACTCGTCCGAGGATCAGAATCTGTACGTGCATCACGATTTGCTTCTCCCGTCGTTCCCCCTGCATCTGGAGTGGCTCGACTATGCGCCGGCGCCATTCGAGGGCGATACGCGCGGTCGTGTCGCAGGCACTATGGGCAACTTTGTGGCGGTCGGCACGATGGATCCCGAGATTGAGATTTGGGATATGGATACGATCGAGGGCATTTTCCCTGATGCCGTCCTGGGCCGCAAGGACCTTACCTCGCAACTGGATGCACCGTCTGGCACGGGCAAAAAGAAGCGGCGCGTTCCCAAGGCGCGTGTGCCGAACGAGACGCACCACGTCGATGCCGTCTTGTCGCTTTCGTGGAACCGGCATGCGCGGAATCTGCTGGCGTCGGCGTCGGCAGACACGACGGTCAAGCTGTGGGATTTGTCGCGGCCGATGAGTGGCACATCGTCGAGTGCGCTGCGCAGCTTCTCGGCGCACACGGACAAGGTCCAGAGCGTGGCATGGCAGGTAGGTGCGCCTGGCGGCTCGTCGGGCACAGAGAACCCTGCCGTGCTCCTGTCCGGCAGCTATGACAAGACGATCCGTGTGTTTGATGCGCGCATGGCCGAGCAGGCTGTTGTGGCGCGTATTGGAGCGGATGTGGAAGCCGTCCGGTGGGATGGATGGAAGGAGCACTCGTTCCTGGTGGCACTCGAGTCAGGTATTGTGCAAGGATTTGATGTGCGTGCACTCACGCCGAGTGGCACGGATGCGGCTCTGTATACGCTGGTGGCGCATGACGGTGCGTGCACGTCACTCGATATCAGTCCACACATCCCTGGGTGCTTGCTCACAGCCGGCACGGACCGCCAAGTCAAGATATGGAATGTGGACAGTGATGGCGATAAGCCGCGGAGCATCAGTCTCGTGTCCGCCCGCGATCTTGGTATTGGCAAACTCTTCACGACGAGCTTCTCGCCCAACGATCCACTGACGATCGCCGCTGCCGGATCGGGCGGCAAGCTGCATATCTGGGACACGCTCACGAACCCTGGTGTGCGACGGACGTTTGGCGATCGCTTGCGCCAGCACCATCTGTCATGGGACGAGCGCGCGGATCGACCCGCCGACATCCAGGTCGACGACGATGCCGAGTCGGACGAGGATGCAGCATAGGTACATAGTGGAGGGCAATGCGCCGCCGCCCAAATTGGGCCCATTCTTCTCGTCGATGGACTATTTTGAGGACGCGCTGTTCACGGTCTTTGCGCACCACCAGCCGGCACGTGGCGATCCTGGCACACGCAGCGTGTTTGCCGACGAGGCCCTCGCACCGTCTCGACACGGGGAGCGGCGCATCGTGTACCGCATCCCTGAGCTCAGCTCGGCGAACACGCGCCTATTCGCGCACCACCAGTGGGATGCAGGCGTGCATCTTGCCAGGATGATCACGGCGCGCGAGATGGATGTGCGTGCGAAGCGCGTCGTGGAACTTGGTGCAGGGACCGGTCTGCCGTCGCTCGTGGCGGCCGTCATGGGCGCGCGGCACTGCGTCGTGACGGACTATCCAGATCCCGACATTCTCGCAGCGCTTCAGCGCAACGTGCGCGACACATGCGACGCGTATGCAGCGCTGTCGATAGAAGTGCGTGGCCTGGCATGGGGCGACGCGACGCAGGAGGCCCAAGCAGGCGGTCCTTTTGACATGGTGATGGCGGCTGATGTGCTATGGGTATCTTCGCAGCACGCCCACCTACTGCACTCCATATGTGCGCTGCTCGCACACACATCCGAGGCGCGCGCTGTGATTGTAGCCGGCTTTCACACGGGCCGACCGGCGACGGCGCGGTTTTTTGAGGCGGCGCGCGAAGCGGGCCTCGTACCGGACGCGACGGCGAAGTTCGGCGGCATGTACGAACGCAGCGTGCTGGGCGACGAGCGGGCGTACACGGCGTCGGACGACATGGGCGACATCGAGGAGCGGAGCAAGTGGGTCGTCGTCGCGTGTCTCCGATGGCGCTAGTTCTTTCGTGTGCGATGGCTAGGCTCGCCATGCACGAGGGCCCTGAGCTTGGACTGCTCACGACGGGCGACGGGGTCGTCGTACAGGACCATGGGCTGCGCAGGCGCCTCGATCCTGTCCGGCTCGCTGGCCACCGGCGCTTCCTCGGTGATCGAGGGACGCGCGTCGTGCTCGAGGACCGCGCGGTGCGTCGGCCGTGCACGACGACGTGACGGCGAGGCTGCCGCGGGATGCACGAGGGCCTCGAGGAACGCCAGGTCGACGAGAGGAATCTGCCATTCGGCGGCCTTTTGGGCCTTGAGGCTCGCGTGCGCGCCCGGCGCACACAACAGGTGCGTCGTAGTGTGCCGCGCGAGCGAGGCACTTACGCGTGCGCCGATGGCCTCAATGACGGCACAGGTGTGGTGGTATGTGGGGGCATGTCGGTCCATGCCGGTGAGTGTGATGCACCAGTCCCTCGCCTCGGGGATGGGCAGCGGCCGTGTCGGAGGTCGGTACGCCGGGTGTGCATGCACGTCGACGAGCGCCTCGTCGTACAGGCACCGCTCGATCCAATGGTGTGTGGCGTAGCACCGGGCCCGGCCCGGTGCCGGGGGCACATAGGGACCAATCGCATAATCGGCTTCGTCGGTGCTGGGCACGACGTGGCCGCCCGCACTCCGCACCACATGGATGACGCGTCGTGTCCGTGCTGCGTCGTGCATATCGATGTGGAACGTGTGCGTAGCCCATAGGCCCTGATCGCGACTCGGGGCGTCGAAACTCGCAGAGCGCGACCACGACAAGAGGGACGTGCGCCGACGAGGCGCGGAAGCGGCAGGTGGCGTGGGCGGCGCGGGTGGCGGTGCTACGTCGCTGCGTGTCCGGTCCAAGACGCGTGGTCGGAGCGAAGCCACGCGTTGTGCACGCGCGTCGGCGCTGTCCACGTCTCTGGTAGCGTCGTAGGCTGATTCAGGCAGCAGGACGCGCGCGTGCTCGCAGTCGTCAACCCATACGTGGTGCACAAGATGGATGCGTGCGGCGTGCTGGACATGCGGTGCGTCGGGGCACTCGCTGAGCAGGGCGCGATGCATGAGCACGCGATCGAGGCCCTTGCGGTGGCGGCCCTCTGAGGGCGGTGCGCACACGAGATGCGTGATCGATCCGTCCCAAACGATGCGGGGTGCGACGCGTCCACCGAGGGCATCGATGCGCGCCGCTAGTCGTTCGCGCTCGTGGGCATCAAAGCCCGTCAGGCCGAGCACGAGTCCCTCGAAAGGCAGCAGACGGCACTGCTCGGCCAATCGCGCGACATCGACTGTGTCGTCGCCCGCCAGCCATGCCTCACGCACGAGGTACAGCCATTCCGGGCGCACGACGCACATGTGGAACTGCACGGCAGCGCGGTACTTGTCCGAGCCGGCGGAGAGGGCAATGAGGTGCGTCACCTCGATGGTGAGGTCACCGCACACACGCGCGCCCAGCCGCTCTGCAACTTGGATCAGGTCGTGCTTGTCAGGTATGCCGGTAAAGCTCAGGACGACGTGCTGGAGTGGCGCGTGCGCCACAAAGTCGGCATGCGTATGCGCGCGCGCTGTCGTCGTTACGCGCGTCTTGCGGAAATGCGCATCGTCCTCGGCCTCTGGATCGTGTGTGCGCTTCGATGGCGGTGCGGGCCGTAGCTTGACATTCGGAATCTTGGTGGACCGATGGCCCTTGTGCCACCGGTTCGTGCTCTGCATGGCACGAACCCAAGCCCCACCGCCAGGTGGAGTAGGCGTTTTTCTCGCCACCGGCGCCACGACGTCGCTGACGTACCTGGGCCGTCTGCCGTTGCAGGCATGGCACGCGACGCACGAACCGTGGGCCGACGTACCTTGTTCTCTATGTTGCTGGCGGATCTATGGTCGGATGAGCGGAGGCATGGGCCGATACGCCAAGGGTCATGAACGAGATGCGCGCATGCACGCCCCTACACTGCGCAAGCGTGTCGAGATGTCGTACTACCCGGGTATGCACGACCGCGGCCCTGGCTTCCTCGTCTCGCTACGACGATGCC
Source organism: Malassezia arunalokei (assembly GCA_029542905.1). Lineage (NCBI taxonomy): Eukaryota > Fungi > Basidiomycota > Malasseziomycetes > Malasseziales > Malasseziaceae > Malassezia > Malassezia arunalokei. The sequence continues at coordinate 29,132 of CP119924.1, forward strand.
CTTGTTGTCCCACCGGGCCGCCACACACGCGTCGGTGTCGCGACCCTCGTATTGCTGACAAAGCGCTCGTTGGGCCCGTGTACAACGACCACATTTTTTTCGCAACCTGGGGACCTGGGCTGCTTTGCGTCATCATGTCGTGGGCTAGGCGCTACCTCTTTGTCTCGAATGCTGACAATGGCCAGACTGCGCCGCTGATGCCGATCATGCTCGAGCTGGCACAGCGTGGCTGCCAGTGCATTATGGTCTCGGCTGCCAAGGTCCTGTCGCGAGTGCAGGCTATCCAGCGGCTGGGGTCGTTCCCCGTGCAAACAGAGGCGGGATCTGCGACGGGCGCCCTGCTCAAGACGCACCCTATTCTGCTGCACTCGCTGGGCGAGAGCCCTGTGCTCACCTACCTCAACTTTGTCGAGGAGTACCCGGAGCGCTTCCACGAGCACTGCTGCCGGAAGCCGGGCGACGTCATGGGCTGGACGAAGCTGTACACGGAGCTCGTGCCTGACTCGACGGACGAGTACCTGCGCATCGTGCACCTCGTGCGCGATGCCGTGGACGCCCTCGATCCTGACATGATCATCGTCGACAACTTTAGCCCGTTTGCCGTGGATGGCGTCCGGCTCACGAAGCGCCCCTTTATCGAGACAGCCCCGGGCTCGGCGATGGGTCTTGCGAACCGCGTGAACCCATTCAAGCAGCCCCTCGCGATGAGCGGCGGACGATCAGAAGCGGGCGGTCTCTCGGTCGTCCTCCGCAACACGTCGTACGTGTTCCGGTGGCTGTACTTTGCGCTGTACGACCCATGGTCCATCCGCCGTCGTCAGTTCCGAAAAGACGTTTTGCGCCTCACAGCGCCGAGTCTCATGGACGACGCGATCATGCCACCGTCGCCTGGCGTTCTGCCGCAGCAGATCGCGACGATCACGTTCAACGTCGCAGGGCTCGACATCTACGCCCCGTCCGCGTACGACCGCTCCGTGTTCTTTGTCGGCCCCTGCTTCCCGCCCCAGGCACAGCCCGACGCGCAGCAGCCAGCCGATGACGATGTCATCGCATGGATGGACAAGATGCACGCAGAGGGCCGGCGTGTCGTGTGCATCAACATGGGCACCATCTACTACTACCAGCCGCAGGACTACGCCCATATGGTGCAAGCGCTCCACATGATCCACGAGCAGAATCCCAACGTGGCGTTTTTGTGGAAGATTGCGCAGCGGCCCAAGCACGTGCAGAATATTCCCTCCGAAGACGAGGCCGCGCTGCCGCCGTACGTGCGCCGCTTGTCGTGGATCCCATCCATGACGGCGGTGATGGAGCACCCTGCCCTGGCCGTCATGATGCACCACGGCGGTGGTAACTCGCTGAACGAGTGCCTTGCGTACGGCATCCCACAATTCTGCATATCGCAGTGGGTCGATACGCACGACATTGGCCTGTGCATCAGGCACTCGGGCGTCGGCCTGTGGTCGGAGTACTCACCTGACTTTGTGCCGGAGGACATTTGCTCCCAGCTCCTGCAGCTCGTCGAGGACAAAGACCACACGTTCCGCCACACGGCACTGTCGTGGAAGCTCAAGACGCAGCAGGCTGGCGGCACCAAGTTTGCCGCAGATCTCATCCAGTCGTACGTCACTGATTATACATACGCGGGCGGCAGTAGCAAGGCGCCTCTGCCTCATGCCATGTAATATCCCTCATAGTGCCTCTTGATTCACCTCCACTTTCCACCATGCTCGTCCAAGAACGGGCGCGGCGTTCCAATGCCGGCAATCGCATGCAGGAGCTGCTGGCTCGCGGCGAATTCGAGGCGGATGATATGTTTCTCGAGGCAGAGAATGACGTCGAGTTTGAGGCGCGCGAGGAGGAGCCTGATATCGTTGATTCTGACTTTGACGGGAACAGCACCGAGGAAGAGAGCGACGAGGATGTCGAGGCGGAAGAGTCCATCGCTCGCGAAGAAAAGCGGCAGCGCAAGGCAGCCAAGCCTGTTGTACGTACGCTTGCGCAGCCTAAAGGACCTACGGCTCCTGCTCCTGCGCGCCCACGCGCGCCACGGACCGTGCCATCGGTCGTGCCGCCCGGTGGCGTTCGAAGCAGCTCACGTCGCTCGACTGTGGAAAACAAGATGGCGACGCAGACCAAGCTTCAAGAGGCCGAAGCACGCCGCGCGAGTGTCAGGGCTCGTCCTGCGAAGCGGGTCAAGCACTTGACGCAGGATGCCTTGATTCGTGAAGCACTCGAGATGGAGGAGGAAAACACCCAGAGCCTATTGCATTACCTCGAGCAGGAGGAGGAACGGAAGGCGCGGCAGCGCCAGGCAGGCAAGAAGCACATGTCAGGGCCCTTTGTGCGCTGGATTAGCGTGGGTCTGGATCAGAATATATTTAACTCTATCGAGGTGCGAGATGCCAAGGCGAAAAAGGAACCACCGTCGGAGGAACGCGAGAATGCATTCCCCAAAGGGACTGAGGCACAGGCCGCGAGGGAGATGCCCGAGAGAACGACACCTGTGCCAACTGTGCCAACTGAGGAAGCGGGCCCTGAACCTGATAGCGGGGCCGCCGAACCTCGTAGCGAAGCCCCAAGCGAATCTCGCGAGGCACCCAATGAGGCTGCTGAGCCTCCTAGCGAGGCCCTGAGTGAATCTCGCGAGGCGCCCAACGAAGTTGCCGAGCCTCACAGCGAAGCGCCGATCGAAGCCACCGAACGTCACAGCGAGGCTCCTATCGAGTCACGCGAAGCGCCGAACGAGGCCACCGAACGTCACAGCGAGACTCCTATCGAGTCTTGCGAGGCCGCTCAGCCGCCGAGTCTTGCATGCAGCGAGCCCAACGAGTCAGCTCAAGAGGCCCACCCTCCTCCAGCCCCCTCGAATGCGCCAATGGAAGTGGCCGCTTCTACGGACCCTGATACCCCTTCTTCGACGGAAAAGACGGCTCGCACGATTCTCTCACTCCATGGCCTGGAGCCTGGGGCGACGTGGGTCGACGAGTTTCGATACCTGCTCGGCGACCACTGTGCATGGGACCGGCTGCCGTTTGTCCCATCACGCAACCGGCCGTACCGTCCACGGCAAAGTACGTGTGTCATTACAGGCCTACCTGCTCGTTACCGCGATCCGCGCACGGGTATACCATATGCGACGACCGAAGCATACGCCACGATCGAGCGCGTGCTGCGTGGTGAGTACGTGTGGACGGGCTCGGCGCAGCGCTCTGTGGCGTTGTCTGCCGGTATGTTGGCCGCGGCCCAGGACGACGGCGGCGCAGGTGGCGTGTTTTTACGTAGTCAAGGAGTAGAACGTTGATACAATCTATGCATGACGCCCCTCCATCGATGCGATTGCACGCATTGACACGGCCGATGCGTTCGAGCACGACAAGGAACGCGCATTCAAAGCGCGTCAGAGACGCGCATACGAGCTAGAAAATCGGTTGGCTACAAAAACCCTAGCAGGTGCAAATGTGGAATTTCTTTTTTTTGTCGCGGTGCGTGGCGAACGGGGAGCGCGGTCGCCAGATCAAATGAACGCCACGAACGCGCTCGCCGAGTTTTGCCACATAAAGCGCGGCATTTTTTTCCGGGAGCTCTCTGTCCCACCCCCCTTTCCGCTTGGACATGTCCACCGTATCTGCCACGCCTTCCAAACAGATGGCCGCAGGCCTTGCGAAGATCGATATGAGCTCGCCCACCAAGGCGAAGCAGGCGCCGAAGCACCTCGTCAAGGAGGAGGACGAGGCGCGGACCGAGTCGCATAGCGATGACATGTACGGCAAGTTTGTTGGTGAAGTGGACCTGCCGGAAGAGGAGGAGCCTCTTTTGAAGGAAGACCCTGGCCGTTTTGTGCTCTTCCCAATTCGCTACCATGAGATCTGGCAGATGTACAAGAAGGCCGAGGCGTCGTTCTGGACCGCCGAGGAGATTGACTTGTCGAATGACCTGAATGACTGGGACAACCGCATGACGGACGGTGAGCGTCACTTTGTGAGCCATGTGCTGGCCTTTTTCGCTGCGTCGGACGGTATTGTGAACGAGAATCTCGTCGAGCGCTTCAGCACCGAGGTTCAGGCGACGGAGGCTCGCTGCTTTTACGGTTTCCAGATCATGATTGAGAACATCCACTCGGAGACGTACTCGCTCCTGATTGACACGTATATCCGCGAGCCCGAGCAGCGCGCCTTCCTGTTCAACGCCATTGAGACGATCCCTGTTGTGAAGAAGAAGGCCGAGTGGGCGCTTCGCTGGATCTCGGACAGGCGTGCCTCGTTCTCGGAGCGTCTCGTGGCCTTTGCGGCCGTAGAGGGCATCTTTTTCTCGGGCTCGTTTGCCTCGATCTTCTGGCTCAAGAAGCGTGGTCTCATGCCCGGTCTGTCGTTCTCGAACGAGCTTATTTCGCGTGACGAGGGTCTGCACACCGACTTTGCGTGCCTGCTGTTCAGCCACTTGAAGAAGCGCGCGCACCCCGACACGGTGAACCGCATTATCACTGAGGCTGTGGCCATTGAGCAGGACTTTTTGTCGGATGCCCTGCCCGTCTCGCTCATTGGTATGAATGCGCGCCTGATGTGCCAGTACATTGAATTTGTGGCTGACCGCCTGCTCGTGGCGCTGGGCTGCCCGAAGCACTACCACTCGACGAACCCCTTTGACTTTATGGAGAATATTTCGCTGCAAGGCAAGTCGAACTTTTTCGAGCGCCGCGTGGGCGACTATGCCAAGGCCGGTGTGGCGCACGACGACGACTGCGCGAATGCCCAGAGCAACCACACGTTCAGCCTCTCGGAAGACTTTTAAGCCCCGTAGTATATCCCCTGTAACGACGACGCATGCTCCTTTCTGTTCACGTGACCCGCGTGTGGATACGCGTCCGCTGCCGGCGCGTGGCTGTTTTCCGCACTGTCATGTCGCAGCGGCGCATGACGCTGGCGTCGATTGACACCAACAAGGGTGCTGTGCCGCCGCGCACGTCGAAGGGATCTATGCCGCCGCCACCCGCTGGGAGTGTTCGAGGCAGCCGGCCGTCTTTGGCGCTGCGCCGCTCGAGCGTGGCTCTGGGTGGGGGTGACGTGCGTTCGCGGATGAGTTTGGCGCCAGGGCAGCGGCGGTCGGTCGGGATGGGCCGCGTATCGCTGGCGCCGGGTGCTGTGCCGCCGCTGTCGATGCCGGTGCTGAAGGACAGTCGACTGCGCAGCAAGAATGCGCGCTCGGCGATGGAGGCGAACCTGACGCAGTTCCTGGAAGAGACGGGCTTCACCATGGCGGGGTGGTCGTCGAAATTTGTGCATGAGCCGACGCAGTCGGCGTTCGTTCACATGTTCAAGCATATTTACCAGGTATGCGTCGATCCTGACTACCAGATGGGGGCGGACGGGAAAAAGTTTGAGGAGGAAGTGATGCTGCTCATGAAGGAGATTCGGTACCCGTTTGTGGACGACCTGACGAAGACGAAGCTCACAGCGGCGGGCAGCCAGCAGAACTGGCCGGCGTGCCTTGCGCTACTCGACTGGATCGTGCATCTTGGCGTGGCTGTGGGGCCATCGCGCAGTGGTCCGATGGGGCGGGACGATGAAAATGAGCTGCATGCGCTCTTTTTCCCGTACTTGTGGAAGTGCTACGAAAAGTTTTGGGAGAACTATGACACGTACCCTGAGGAGCTCGCGGATCTGGCGCGCAGCTTTGAGCACAAGAACGAGGCGCTCGCGGCGTCCGTCAAGGCCCTCGAGGCGGAGAAGGACGAGATGGAGGCTGAGTTGCGTGCGCTGACCGACAAGCCATCGCCGCTGGAGCGCGAAGAGCACGAGAACCAAGTGCTGCAAGGCGACCTCGCCAAGTTTATCAAGTACCACCACGAGGTGCTCGTGCCCAAGCTGGACAAGAGCCGACGCACGATCCAGCGGCTGCATGCTGCATGGGACGAGTATACCTCTGAGCTGCGGGACAAGCAGCAGGAACGTGAGCGCCGCCAGAAGCTCGTCGACACGCAGGACGTGTCGTCGGAGGAGTTTGAGCGGCTCGTGTCGGAGCGCGAGTGGCTCGCGCGGCAGCTGGAGGAGCTCCGTGTCCAAAACCGCGAGGCGATGGAGCAGTGCTGGGGCCTGGAAATGGCCCTGAGCAAGCGCCAAGCGGATGTGGAGAAGCGACTCCAGGTCTTCCACACTGGGCAGCAGCGCATCCACCTGCTGCCTCTCTCGCTGCCGAACGGCGTGGAGCTGTCGGAGCTGGAGCTTGTGCCGGCGCACCCGTCGACGATGCTGGCGCCGGGTGTGACGATGGAGGCGGTGCGAGCCAAGATCGAGACGATGCGCGCCGCGGAAGTCGACTCGTTCCGGCGGCTCTCGGACGAGCGTGTGGCCCTCCAGGAGGCCGTGGACGAGCTCTTGGAGCGTCTGGAACGCACGCGGCGCAGCACACGGAGCCTGGAGATGCGCCACGAGTCGCTGCGCGAGCAGATTGACGAGATGGGGCGCATCTCGAGCGCGGAAGAGGACGAGTCAGGCGCCGAGTACATGCGGCAGGAGCATCTCGTCAACAGCATGGAGCATGCGAGCTCGATGGCCCTGCAGCAGGCCGACACGCGGGTCAAGGCCCTGCAGCTGCAACTGCAAGAGGCGCTCGAGTCGACGGCCGACGAGCGCGCTGCGATGCACGAGGAGATCTGCCGGGCGCTGCATACCCTCCTCGACCTCAAGGTGCGCGTCGGCAAGGGCCTCGATGCCGTCACCTCGGCGGTGCACGGGGCCATGCGAGCTTAGGCCACGTAGGACATAGGTTCTCCACTTGTCACCATGTCGTCCGGCATTGGGAATCTGACGACGCTCATTCAGCGCCTCGAGGCCGCAGCGTCGCGCCTCGAGGATATTGTGATCGCGCAGACGGGTGAGCCGGAGAAGAGCGAGAAGCCCGAGGCTGTGCCGGTGGCGGCGGCTGCGTCGTCGCCGGCTCTGGAGGCGTGGGCCGCCGACGTGGGGCCCGCCGTCCGTGCGTACGAGGAAGCGAGTGCGGCGATCGGCCCGCTCGTGCGCGAGCATGCCGAGCTGGTGCGACGCGCGATGGACGAGGTACAGCATGTGATCGAGGCGGCGACCGTGTGCCGCAAGCCGGATCAGGACGCCCTGCGCGCGTTCTTCGAGCCGCTCCAAGCCGCTGTCAAGAGCGTCGTCGACTTTCGCGATGCGCACCGCGGCGACGCAGCCCTCTTGTCCCACTTTTCTACCGTCAGTGAAGGCGTGTCGGCCCTCGGCTGGGTCGCCGTCGAGCCGACGCCCGGGCCGTACATCGGCGATATGAAGGACAGTGCTCAGTTCTATGCGAATCGCATCATCAAGGAGCACAAAGGCACCGACGAGGCCCACGTAGCCTGGGCGCGCTCGTTCATCGCGGTCCTCGACGCCATGCGGACGTATGTCATGGCGCACCACCGCACGGGTCTGGCGTGGCAGGCGCATGGTCAAGATGTAAGTGTGTACCACAAAGCCTCGGCACCGCCCGCCTCGGCACCACCCGCGCCACCAGCGCCGCCGGCACCACCAGCACCGCCCGCGCCGCCCGCACCTGCTGCCACGGCGCCCGCGTCTGTGCCGCCGAGCGCGGGCGGCATGGACGCCGTGTTCCAAGACATTAATCAGGGCGAAGGCATCACGCGGTCGCTGCGCAAGGTCGACAGGAGCGAGATGACGCACAAGAACCCTGCCCTCCGGGCACCACAGGCGGCGCCGGCCGCATCCGCCTCGACGGCGCCACGGGTGCCGCCGAAGCGCCATGCGCCCCACAAGGCCCTCGACGGCAACAAGTGGGCCGTCGAGCACTTTGCGCACGACGCGCACATCGTCGTGGACGGCACGGACATCGGGCACACGGTCCACATCTTTGACTGCGACCACTGCGTGATTCACATCCATGGCAAGGTCAATGCCGTGTCGATGCTCTCGTGCACCAAGACGAGCGTCGTGATCGACTCGCTCGTCTCGTCGCTCGAAGTGACGCACTGCCGCTCCTTTGCCGCACAGGTCATGGGCTACACGCCGACCGTGCTGATCGACAGCTGCGACAGTGGCCAAGTGTACCTGTCGGAGCAGGGCCTCCAGACGGACGTGATCACGGCCAAGAGCAGCGCGCTCAACGTCAGCGTGCCCGCCGCCAGTGGCGAGCCGGGCGTGCTCGAGGAAATCGCGCTGCCCGAGCAGCTCAGGCACACCCTCACACGCTCAGGCGCACGGACCGTGGCGCACAGCGAGGTCGTCCACCATGCAGGCTAACATAGACTCCCACCTCCACTGCTTACCACGACGCGCCATGAAGCGCCGAGCGAGTGACGACGCGTGTGGCCACGTAGCCAGCGCATCGCTGCAGCCTCCTTCGGCCTCGCAGGATGTGTACAAGGACGAGTGCATGTGGTGCTTTGACTCACAGGACACGCCTACCGGCGTCGCTGTGTGCATGCACTGCTTCCTCGCCGGGTGCCTGGCGCAGGCGCATGCTGGCCGGCACTGCGCGCAGACGGGGCATGCACTGGCGCTCTGGCTGCGGCGCACGCCCAAGCCCGCTGCGCCGATCACGCGTCTGGCGGTCGTCGATGTGCCGGACGACGAGCGGTACGACTATGAGCGGCGGATCGTGTGCATGGCATGTGACACGAAGCACGGCCGCGAGCTCCGCGACGTGCCTGCGCACATCCAGGCCGTCGCTACGGCGATCGTGCATGCGACATCACACGCCCACAAGACCGAGGTGCATGCATGGGAAGAGGACATCGTGCCGTGTGCACACACCCAGGCCCTCGAGCAGGACGCGGTGGCGGCGCCGTCGCTGGGCGGCGATGCGTCGTGCGCGCGCTGCGAGCTCACGTCGAACTTGTGGATGTGCCTGCAATGCGGCCACCTCGGCTGTGGTCGCGCGCAGTTTGGCGGCGTCGCAGGGCACAGTCACGCACTCGCCCACTATGAACAGACGGGGCATCCCTGCAGTGTGAAGCAAGGCACCATCACGCCCGAGGGCAGTGGCGACGTGTACTGCTACGCATGCAACGACGCACGCATCGATCCAGCGCTCGACGTGCACTTGCGCGCGCTGGGCGTGCCTGTGGCTACGCTGAGCAAGACGGAAAAGAGCAGCACGGAGCTGCAGCTCGAGCAGAACATCCAGTTCGATTTTCGCATGGTCGACGACGACGGCCATGCCATGCGCCCCGCGTATGGCCCAGGACACACGGGCATCCAGAACCTCGGCAACAGCTGCTACCTCGCCTCGGTCATCCAGGCCGTATGGTCGATCCCGGCGTTCCGTGAGCGGTACGGCCACGATGCATGGGCCTGTGCGTCGCCCTGGGACCTCGAGTGCCAGCTGCGCAAGCTCACAGATGGACTCTGCTCGGGGCGGTACGCGGAGGGCGAGGCGCCGCGCGGCATCCGCCCAGCGATGCTCAAGGCATGCCTCGGACGTGGGCATCCCGAGTTTGCGAGCATGCGGCAGCAGGACGCCGAAGAGTTTCTGCAGCACCTGACCACGGTCCTGCGGCGCGAGTCGCATCCCGAGGGCGATCCGACGCGCGTGTTTGGGTACGTGCTCGAGCACCGCTTGCAGTGCACGGCGTGCCGCCGCGTGCGGTACACGGAAGAGGCCGTCGACGTCGGCGTAGGACTCCCTGTGCCTGTGCGCGGCACGGACGGCAGCTACGAGGACGTGTCGCTCTTCGAGAGCTTAGACGCCCTCGTGGCGCCCGACACGATCCAGTATACATGCCCGTCGTGCGCGCGCTCCGTCTCTGCGACGAAGCAGACGCGCTTTGCGACGCTGCCTGACGTGCTCGTCGTCCAAGCCCAGCGCTTCCAGCTCGTGAACTGGGTGCCCCAAAAGATGCCCGTGCGCTTCAAGGTCCCGCTCACCGAGTCGCTGGACATGAGCGCGTACCTCGGACACGGCCAGCAAGACGACGAAGAGGCGCTGCCAGACGAAGGCCACGTCGCCGTGGATCCGGATGCTATGGCCACGCTATCGAGTCTCGGGTTCTCCGACGCGCAAGCGCAGCAAGCGTGGCACGCCACCGGGGGCGACTTGGAGGCCAGTGCTCATTGGCTCCTCGAGCACGGGTCCAGCGTCGATGAGGGCTCGACACAACTCCAAACGCTCGAAGACATGGGCTTTTCTCGTGCGCAGTCCCGCAAGGCCCTCCGCCTGCACAGCGACCTCGAAGCGGCCGTGGCATGGCTCTTCGACAACCCGGACGACCCCGGCGACGATGACACCGACGCGCCCACAGCGACGCAGCGCCTCGGCACGCGCTCGCCCACCACGTACCAACTCATGAGCTTCGTCACGCACCGCGGGCCATCCGTGCACAGCGGCCACTATGTCGCGCATGTGCGTGACGACGCTGGATGGGTGTTTTACAACGACGACAAGGTCGTGCACGCGCCGATGCATGGCACAGCGTCCAGCGTGTCCGCCCTCAGCGACATGGCGTACCTGTACTTTTTCCGACGTATGCCCTAGACGAGCACCCGCCGGATCTGCTCCACGCCACCCGGCAAAGGCATGTGCGTGACAGGACACCTGTGCCACTTGTCGACATAGTCTGTCGCACACGCATAGCAACACGCATAGCCCGACGCCAAGACACTCGCATTGTGCATCGGTGTAGCGCCACACAGCGGGCAGCTATAGTGGAGCAGCACAGGCGCTGACGCGTCCTTGGCCCCCTCGGAGCCCTCGTGCCGGAAGAGCACAGGGGGCGCGCGGTACGTCGGCAGCGGCGCATACACGACGCCCTGTGGACTCGGCGGCAAAATGGCCGGCGCGCCAATGCGCTTGACCGAGTCGCCATTACTGTCGCCACGCCGCCGGCGGTTCTGTGGGCTGTACCACCACTCGAGAAATTTAAACACAAAGATGGCAGCGGGCAGTGCGTACTTGAGCGCGTCCAGCACACGCGCTGTGCCTTTGCACGCGACGAGGTACGCGAAGAGACATGGATACCGCGTGAAGGGGGGGAGGCGCTGCGCTGAGGCTCCAACACGAAACGGCGCCTCGTTGCCCATCGCACGGCGCACGTCGACACGCATCGCCGCGAGCCATGGGCGCCAGTACGGCGTGCGTCCAAACAGGTAGCGGATGTGGTAGGCGAGCATCCACAGCTGGAAGGCGACTTGTGCATACGGATACCCGCGACGCACAAGAGAGACCCACTGACGACGACGGCGCTCCTCAAGCGTTTCTAGCCGAGCTGGCGGCGGCTCGTCGTCGTCCCACAAGTCGTCTCCATCGACGACCGCACCGCCGCCCATGCGTTCCCAGTAGTCTGTGACCTTGGCCTCGAGGTACGGCAGACCCACGAGGAAAAAGACCGACCAGCTCACTTCGCGGTCGCGCAGCTGCCGCGCTGCTTGGAGCTTGTTCGGCGGCACACTCGCGTCGAGGCGCTGCGTCGACACAGCTGGACGGCGTCGCCGGCGCAAGCCATAAAAGTGCTCTGTGAACGATGCATTCCATGTACGCAAGTAGTGCCGCTCTACGGCGAGCATAAGCACCATGTACAGCTCGTCGAATCGGTGCACGATGCGGAGCAAATACCGTGGATGGCGCTGCGCTAGGACGGTGAGGACGTACCGAATCGCCGGCTTGAGCAAGTCCGACAGCTGCTCCTGTGCAATCAGCTCAAAGAACGACGGACGAAATGGATCGGCCGTCGCGCTATTCGACGAGGTCGGGTCAATATTCGCCAACACATCCATCGTGGGCCCAGACCGGCGGTGAGAGCGCCACTCCAAGTGGAGTGCCTTCTCTCCACGTCCATGGCAGGCAGCCGCTTTGCCTACGTGCGCGACTTTGAGCTATCGGATGTCGTGGTGCCGCACACGTACATGCTCGTGCGCATCGACGGCACGGGCTTCCACAGGTAGGCTGGATGCACTGACGCAAGATTTTCACAGCGACACGCGTTCTCGAAGCCCAATGATGCCCAGGCACTCGAGCTCATGAATGAAGCGGCGCGGCAGGTGATGCACGCCTTCAAGGGACACGTAACGCTAGCATTTGGCGAGAGCGATGAGTACAGGTATGTTGCTCTTTCTGACGCAGTTTCCTGATCGACAAGTACTCGACGCTCTACAATCGGCGGCAGAGCAAACTCGTGACGCACATCGTCTCGCTCTTTACGTCTGCCTATGTGTTTCACTGGGGCCAGTACATGTCTGTGCCCCTCGAAGAGCCGCCGTCATTTGATGGACGACTCATCGTGTATCCCGGCACCCAGGAGATCCGCGACTACTTTGCGTGGCGCCAGGCTGACACCCACATCAACAACCTGTACAACACTGTCTTCTGGGCCCTGGTTCTCCAGGGCCAAAAAACCGAACGCGAAGCACACGACCTCCTCAAGGGCACCGTGTCGTCCGAAAAGCACGAAATACTCTTCCAGCATTTTGGCATCAATTACGATAAACTCCCCGCCTTTTTCCGCAAGGGAACGACACTCGTATGGGCGTCTGTGCCAGATCCACGCCGGACCAAGCCACGGACCAAGCTGTGCACCCTGCATGTCGACATCATCGGCGACGCATTTTGGCATGCGCCGACAGGCAAAACATTACCTGGGATAGAGGGAGTGACATCTACTTGCTTCTACGAGCACCCAGAGCGATTGTGTGGTGTGGGATTGGGTCATGCTGTACTCACCACGAAACCATGACCCAGGTATTTTGGAATCCATAGCACTAAAGTACAGGGCACGGATCATGCCTTTTTCAGGCCAAAGAGACCCCTGCCGCTTTTACGTCCCTTGGCCGCCGCTGAGCCCGGCACGGGATGAGTTCTGGTACCGCTAGCCATAAATGTGGCGCCTTGTGTTTGGGCCACCGCTGCGCGGGGCTGCGCTGTGGCTGGTCTTGTCGAGCGCTGCGACGCAGGCGTCGATGTCTGCAGCGGTGTATCAGATAGCGTCGTACGCGCAGCGGCGCGAACGATTTCTTCATCAATAAGATTGAGCGCAGCAAAAATGACGATCCACTCAACCATGTCCTCGTTACCCTCACCAAGGGTATGCCACACAGCCTGCTGCTCAGGCGTGCGACCGGTGATCGTGACGCGTGTGCCTGAACCACCACCGCTCGTAGCCGTCGCATTTTTCTGGATGCGTCCAAATTCAATCCGTTTGGGCGGAAGCTGATGACCCCCATATGTGAAGTAGAACATGGTCCACCACGTATCATTTGGATTCGGCTTCGAAATCTGGAATAGGGGCTGGTCATGGCCAGGCATGTCCGGGTTCGGCAACGTCAGTTTGTACACAGGCGCGTTGATACCCGTGTTGATGATGGTCCATCTCAAGTTGCGCGACGCCTCACAATACACATTACGTTCGGTCGTGGGAGGCGCGGGCGGACCCCCGAGACGGCGCGAGCCTGGTGGGGGAATGGCCTTGGCCACACATAGCTCACCCATCATCGACGGCGTAAGCAGGTACGACTCATTGTTGTAGTTCGTATGCACGTACGAATACAAAATATGCTGTGGCTGGCCAAATGGCGTGACAATCAGCGTAGGAAGATGGTAGGCCACCAGTGGGTGATTCGGCGACGTGTATATAGCATACGACGCTGACATTAGGCAGTTCTGTCAAGCACAATGATCGCGGAGCACAGTCGTAGCAGGGCCAGAGCCGTCGCAGTTCGCCGAGTGGCCCATGGGCACAGATTGTTGATACACGTGAGGTACGCGGCATGACATAATCATTACGCCTATCGAGCGTGTGGCCCCTTCAACAGGGCGCTATGGCGTTCGTGGGGCGTATTTCCTCGTGTACTCTGTCGCCGTTTGGCGAAAGGAAACAGGGTCCCTTTGATACTGATCAGCTGAGTCGTTAGTATGGCGCATCCATGCGTACCTATGCCCGCTGAAAGCGCATCCTCTGGGTTGGGCTCTTCTAGTAGCTGTAGAATCGTTTGAAGAACTGTGATATGAACATGACGCATACGTACTCGCCGAGACCTTAGTAGATGGTTTCCATGCATCCGACTTGATCAGACTAATACACATTGCGCCCACCTCATCAACGTTGGGATGGTACATGCGGCACTGAAAGTGCACGTTGGGTCCCTTAAATGGGTAGTCGATAGGGAACTCGAACCTCACCTGCCGTTAATACTTCAGGTACGCACTGGAAAATGTCCGCCCTCATACGGCGTGCCTGCCTGATTTGTGAGCCACATGCGCACATACAGGCTCTCATTAGCATCTCATGCACGTACACCTAGTAATACGGCATCCCACGTATACAAATGGCCTCTGGGTGTATAAGCCAACATATCCCACAACATACTCATGAGCCTCTAACAGAACTGTCTCGTCAGCTTTTAGGCACACATACGAAGACCTGGCAACGGTGTATCCTTGAGTTCTTTCAGCTCCTATACATGAGATCTTTGATTCCCGCATACCTTGGTCAATCGTCGCGATCCAGACATGGTCGAAGGCAAAAAGGCACACAAAGCCTGGATGTGGAGATAGTCTATTATTTTGGGTATACGTTACAAGTAGGGAAGAAGTGACGAACGGCGAGAACGGCGACCCAGCATCTGAGAGCGACTTGCTTCGCGCGCTACATCGAGACGCTGGACCTTTCTACGTACACGCGATGAGTTGAGCTCGTCGGCATGACCGAGAAAGTCGATTTCGTCGTCGTCTTCCTGTGCGAAGTCAGCGCATCTCGGCAAAATATCAGTGTGTCTTCGACGGCGCTTAGGCGGCACGATATTTTCTTTTTCACTTAAAGACCTGTGCATGGTGGGTCTACTACTTTCAGGAGAAACCCATGCATCCACAATGTCGTCGTAAATATATGCCCCCGCTTGGCTACTAGTGAGCAATGCGCGGTTTTCCGCATCGGCCTGGTACATTGACAACCTCCTAAAGAATTCGTCAGAACACGGCATATCAGACGCAGTCATCCACTGGGAACATACAGCAAGGGCTTGAGCTTCTGGTAGCGCCATATCGTGCCATTGCATTTCTTTGGCAATCAGCATGAATGTATGCCCCAAATCCAGTCCTTCGTTACTCAGCGCCTTCAGCGGTGAGCTATCCGGCGAGTCGATAATAGACTGCAGTGCCACATCCTGTTGTGCATTGTACAGTTGCTGTATCAATTCCAGCAATTCTTTGTGCTTGTTGTGCCCAGACATCTGTTTACAGTAACGACACTCTGGATCCTGAAGTAGCTGCATCGAAGAAAATGTGCCATGGTACGTTCCAATGCGGATGATCGCAAGAATCGCCAATTCTATAGCGACCACCACTAGCTGCTCATGTCCATGAAGTGCGAAATCACTCACACATTGCGTCATTTCGAGGATGTAGGCATCAAGCTTTTGCTTTTCGGCAGCAGAAGAACGCGAATTGCTTTGGTGCCAACAAGCCCCAACACGCGTGGCCAGTTCCCTTGACAAAGTATCATAGAGATAAGGCACTGGCACTTGTCGAATTGTATCCGTTGATATATCCTCAAGAGGACGAAGAACACCGCACATAATGTGACGGGTACCTTTTACAATGTCAGTGGATAGGCCACAGGGGCTGTAAACGTCATCTGAAAATAAGCCTTGGACATCAGGATGGAGCCAGCAAAACACACCACGCGGGTGGTTATATAAAATCTTAACCAGTTGTCCTTGTACCCATTGCTGAACAGATGGGTTGAGTCGTTGCATGGGAATGCGATGTTGATCCATATCCCATGGACTCTCAAATTGAAATGCATACGCAACCCATTGAGTCAGAACCGACTCAGCCTCACAGTAGGCTTGACTTTGAACCAAAAAGTTTAGCACATCTGGATAAAATGAACTGCGACAAAGCAAATCGAGACGGGCGCTTTTCTCTGCGACAAATCGAAACGCAATACCAGGTAGTACCAGCAAAGAATAATACGCAGGGATCTGACAGACAAAGTCATAGAAATGCGACTCGGTATCTTTTGCGTCATCCGAAAATTCTGGTAACAAAATCTGGGCTACTGCCAGGTGAATACAACGACCCGTAAGCGAATTGGGGCTTCGAGGACCACCACTGATCATCCAACAATGGCGACATAGACGTTTGATGAAAAGGACAAGGGTATCGACGCGGGGCCTGTGTGAGTCAGTCAAATGATGCACCCATCGATCCTGATGTGTATCGTGCAACAGCCTTTGGATTAGTTTCAACACTACTAGAAACTCGTCCGCATGAGCAGTCATCGAATGGTGACAACGCGAGTCGCACGCGAGAACAACCAGGTGCAAGGAAATCACATGTAAGAAATACGAGGTTTATAATAATATAGTATTTACATTATATTTAAACGAACATAAACACACTAGTTAATTAAAGCAAAACTCATGATTTCTTAATCTGAGGTTTAAATTTTAATTTATATTTATTGAATATTAAATATTCACATTTGACTTTTATATTTTCTTTATTTATTACATTATAAACATGTAATACATGTAAAATACAATAATAATAGATAAAATGAAATCATGAATATCAGAATTATAATTATTTATTTGAATTTTTCAGATTACAAGCACTATTGAGTATTTTAATACATCGGAAAAACAAGCATGGAAATTTACGATTAATTTTTTGTCTCACATTCAGCAATGAATGTCCCTAGGCGGACTAGTCACGTGCGCGATTGGGATGTGGGATGTGCGAGCTTTGACAAGCGCCTATTTTATTTCTGATCGCAGGCAAAGTTGGGCCACATCTTGCTCTATTTCTTGCTGTTACTCTAGTGCTTTGGTGGTGACCCTGTCTTGACACCGGCTTTGGCAGCAGATTTCTTGGGAGTGCGCTCATGTTGTTTAGCCTCTATCGTGGTCTTGCAGCTTTGCTGCTTGCACCTGATGGTCAACAGATTCCAGTGGCTACAATCCAGAATGTTTTGCACTTACAACGTGCATCTGCCACACCCGGCAGCAGACAGTTTCTCACTGTCGGTGAAGAATTGGCTGTGGTTCAGCGTCTACAGCAGCATTTGAATCATGTGCGTGCAGGCTACGATACAATCTATGGCCAGGGCGGCACGGACGGGTTCGGAGCGTTAGATGCATGTCAGTCTACTTGGGATCTCAAGACGTTTCAGGCAAACTTACGGCGAGGCGTTGAGCAAATTGTCAAGACGGTTCTACGAAGTAGCTTGAACTACATCAATTTGCCTCAAATGGGCGAGCCATTACAACTTGACAACGCATCCCGCACGCCATCGATGTACATGGTCCAATCGGATACGATCAACCGCATGACCCAAGTACTTGAGGATGCCTACTTCACGGTCGTTAATGAGCTATCCAAGTCAGAAACATTGCAACCTGGCGCGAGCAAGGCTATACATGCGCCTCCGGCTCGATTCCCCACTGGCCCGCCAGCAAATATGGACCGCCCAGGACCTCGGGGCGTGCCTGCGTTTTCCGATGTTTATCCCATCCGGACAGACAGCGATGCTTCGCACTTCTTAAGCTCTCCAAACGAGTCGGGTGCATCACAGAATGATGCCGTACAGCGAACGATGATGCTGACCGAGGCCCTGAAGCCTAACAAGGTGCTGACTCGAGTAGACTCCAAGTCAGGACTGCGATGGACCAAAACCATTTCGCGGCGCAAGTCGAAAAAGACACTAAAGCGTTCAATCTCGAATCCCTACCTTGTAACTACGACGCAGAATCTCGACAATGCCATCGATCTTGGCAATCTGCCATCAAACCACGTGCCGTACGAGAACACGTTACCCAACCGCTTACGCTCTCACTCATCCAGCACCCAGGTCGCCCCTGACCGCAGCGAGTCGCTCTCCGCAAGCCAGCTAAATATTCCTGCGTACCAACGTATTCCTGGCTATCTACGCTCGCCATCGCACGAGTACAATCGATACGACGAAGGACTGTCTTTGGGCCGTAATGCGGCTGTTGGAGGCAGTAGTCCATTCCTACCGGGTTACGCGTCACAAAACTCACGCTATAACGCTTTGACGGTACCAGACACCGCTGCGCGCATTCCCGACGAGGCCACAGGCGTGCGGTCGCAGCTACCTGGGCCAAGCATTCCTGCATCATCATCGGCGATACCGGCCTACACGGCCTTGGCACCTCCGATTTGTGCGACAGACTATCTCAGTCATACCACGAAGCTTTCTGCGCCAGTGCCAGCAGTATCTACTGCCAACACTTCCACCTCCAGCCTCGCATCGCCTTTGGCCTCTCCCACGGACACATCTACATCGCCGTCTCTGAGTTTAGCGCCCATGGCTTCTCCCCGCATCCACACCGCATCGCCACCTCGCGTCGCTGTCCCGACCGTTACCTCTTTCCCTGACATCGACTCGCGCACGAAGCCTCTCCCCGACATCAAAAGTAAGGCCCAAAATGTCAGTCCACCTTCTATGCCTGAGGCCTCGCCGAAGACCCCGCCTATGTTTGCGTCTCGTGGCACATTAGACGTCAAGGCGCGACCCGCGAGCAAAATATCTGTGCTTGCGACGCCCACCGGCTCGCTCGCGCCGAACATGATGCACACTCCGTCGTCTCATACGCGCGATTCGGTTCACAGCGCCATGTTCACGGCTGAAGGGCCGGAAGACGACTTTGTGACATCTGACTTTGGGCACATGAGCTTGTCTTCGAAGGTGGTCCCGGTCCAGACAGCGGCTCCGCCCAGCAGTACGTCACGTATGTCGACTGTATCGACATACATGCGCAATCCCGGCAACAGCGACGTCATTACGTTTCCATCCACTACTGAAGACTCTACTGAGATGGACTTCTCCATGCCTGGGCAATTCTTCGATGCGGCACCACCGCCCGTACCACCTGTGCCTGAAGAGCATGCGTTGCCCAGGAGCACGCCAACCAAGTCGCATACCGAGAGTGTTTACGACATGTACGCTACGGACGTCAATGACAACGATGATACCGGTGACGAGATTCGTCAACAAGCAAACTCGGACAACTTTAAGAACGAAGTGTACATGGGCCAGCGACCGGTTACGGGCTATGGATTCCCCGATGCCAAGTCCAGAATACGCAGCACGCGGATTGGAAGTACTAGCAACCCAATCTGGCAGGTCGTGGCCGGCCTCAATGACCGCTCGAGCCTGCTCAGTGAAGTGGATACATCGGTCAATAACAAGCGCACAAGTGACATCAGTGTTGTGTCACGGCTTCCTGAGTCGTCCTTCATGCTGTCCCAGTCCAAGACAGCGCCAAGGTTCAGCACGAACCTTGATAAACGTGCGCTGTTTATGCAGGCCCGCTCTGCAAAGCTCGAGGACCATCCGTTAGAGACGCTGTTGGGTCCATCGACGTCAGAAAAGCTTGCCAGCCGCCTCAATGAAGACGAGGTAACCCTCAGCAGTGTGGGTGACCATGAGAGTCACCCTCATGACGAAGACGACCATCTCGTAACTCCGCTACCTGAACCCGTGCAGGAAGCCGAGCCTCATGTCAATGGAGAGGCACAACCAGTGATTGAGCTGAATGACCAGGGACTACCGGTGCAGATCGTGTACTATGACGACGACGAGCTGCCTGACATCATGGACCGCATCGCAAGTGGTAATAATGCCGCGCGCATCGAGTTCCGTCGCCGGAGTGCCCAGCCAGGCCTGCCGAAGGAGTCGACGGAGACCAAGTTGAAGGACGTCGACGAGTCGAATCTGACGCGTGTGGAGCAGAGCATTCTGACCCTCTTGCGGCCGACGTTTTCCATTCACAATTTATAGAGGGTATGCATGCTATGATGGCTGTGCCGTATGTAGCAGGTGAGCGTCCTTGGCAGCGAGATTCAGCAGTCGCTTTTCGTATGCAAAGTACGGGTCCCAAGCCTTGTTGCCCTGCTCCGGCTCCACATGGGCAGCCGCGAGGCGCTGCTGCATCGTGGCGTGGATCTTGAGGGCGTCGGAAGGATGCAGTGTGCCGACGAGATGCACCAGCGCCTTGAATAGCTTCGCTTCGTGGCCCTCGTGCCCACCATCGCGCACGTACTGCACAAATTGCTGGATAGCCGCTACGTGCAGCGTTACCATGGCATTGGCGTCAATCGCACGCACGACGGAAAACCCGGGGCCACGAATCATAGTCGCATTCGCCAATTGGCGGGCCAGACTCACGAGCCGCGGCTCAGTGTCCTTGTACTGGAAGTATAGCTGCATATTGCCCTTCAGTGCCTCCAAGATCGTCTCACATACGGCCCATGCACGGTCCGAATGCATCGCATCGTCCCGCATGACCTCAACGACTTCGTGGCACATGCGGTCAAAGTCTGAGTGAAAGTGCCCATAGTATGTCAATATTGCTGCCGCGTGCTGCACGCCCAGAGCTCCCACACGCAATGCTGCGACATAGGCTGATGCGAGCATGGAAATGTGCATGTCCGTGTCGAGCAGGGCGATACCTTTGCCTTGTGCGCGGTACAAAGGCACAAGAGTCTGCAGCTCCGCGGCAAATTGCGTGGCGCATCGTGTCTGTATCTCCGTAGGGCACAAGAGCCGCAGATCGTCTCGCACGGTAAAGAAGAGGGTGTGGAGAATCAGGGCCACATGCAGCACCGTCGCCTGGACGTGTGACCCGCGCTCGAGGAACATGTGGATCATCTGCAAGACCTCGTCACGGCGTGAAACGAGCTCAGTGTCTTCGTCGATGGCGCGCTTCGTGCGCCACAACAGGTACAACGCCAATGACGACAATGCATAGTGCACGAACGTCTTCTCCTGGTCGTACTGCAAACGTCCACGCATGGCCAGAGCCATCATGTGCTGCCAGAGCGGCTCGTCGTCATCAAGCAGTGCACTGGCGTCCATCGCCTTGAGAAGCGTGTACAAACGCGCCAGACTCGCCTGGAGATTATGCACGTCGTCCTCGGAAAACACGGTCGTGTCGACTTGGCGCTGGTACAGCGTGTCCTGGAGCAGACTCAGCACCGACTCCTTTAGCGTCGCGAGTCGCGATGTGGTCGTATGTGCGGCCATGGGCGCAGTTGCAAGGAGCTGGATAGCCCGTGCGGCACGCTGCAGAAGCACGGGATGGACGTGTCGCATAAAATGCGCGCACACATCGTCCCATAGCGACTCGAACGCCTCCATGTTTCGTGTTTCGTGGTACACTTCGAGACGCATGTGAGGGACCACGGCTAGTAGATCAGCTAAACGCGGCGCATCTGCCGAGTACTTGGCGAGGAGCAGGGGCAGCGCTTCGACGAGGCACAGACTCGCGTCGTCCCATGCATGGCCCTCTTCATCGCCCGACACGAGACGGGACGCTGCAGCGAGCATCTCGACAGCGGCACTCTCTTCCTCTGACGAGAGCGACATGTCGTCGCGCACAAGCACCTGGACGTATGGCTTGAATACATGCAGCGACTCGTCCTGGTCCCACAACGCCTCCAAGGCGATGCTGATCCGACCTAGGCCCGGTTCAAGCACCGCGAGCGATGCCGACGTGTCAGGCTCCGCGGGGAGCTGCGCGTCGTACTCAGACAGTCGCGCGATGAGCGCTCGGATTCGTTCGACATCGTCTGGCGGCTCAAGCAAACGAAGCAGGAACGCAGCGGCCGCGTGCCGGATACGCGGCTCCCGGTCATAGATGTGGACGGCCAGCGCACCACGGTCGTCGTGCTCAAGCATATCATGTTCGTTTGCCGAGGCAAGCACGGCAAAGGCCGTGCCACGGACATGCATATCTGTGTCATATAACGCCATATCCATCATTCGTGCTTTGTGCTCCTCGACAAATGGCGCGAGCTGTGCGACATGCGCGGCACGAAGCACGCCCTGGACGCCCCGCAGCGCACATGCACGCACAGATGCATCGGGGTCGGACAGCGCTGCACCCAAGTGCTTGTAGTAGAACGTCTGCATGTACTGCGTCGGGTACACAATCAGCCACTGGCCGAGCTGCTCAATGCAGTCGAGGCGGATGGCCGCATCAAAGTCGCGCGAGCGCGGGGCAAACACCTGCGTCACGAGGTCGTCGAGGTGCGCGTCGAACGTATCGCGCTGTGTGTCGAGCTGCTCCATCTTTTGGGCGGTGTGTGCAAGTCGCGTGCGGTTCGATATCGAGCTGCTGCTCGCACGACGCGCCTCGGCGTCACGCTGCTTGACGGCCACATCGTAGCTCTCACGCACCTGCTCGAGCTGGGCGGACAACGCTCCGATCGTCCACAAGGCCACGACACTGGCCGTATGGCGAAAAGCACGGATGGACGAGACAGACAACCCTACGAGCCATGACTGCCACGTATCCAACAAGTCGTCGTCCGCCAGCACCTCGGCCTCGGACGCGTCTGCCCACAGTTTCGTGATCAATCGTGCCGCTGATTTTCGGACGCCACTCCATGGTTTCGTGCGCGACACGATTGGGTATGGCGCACGTACTTCATGCGACTGGATGCGCTCCTGCACCGCGTCCCTATGCTCCAAGTCGCGTACCTCGTCGCTGGATAGCGTGGCTGTGCATCCACACAGACGTATGACAAACGTGACAAGCTGCGTGAGCGCCTCAGCCGGTTCGCCTTGGTACAGCACGATCCAGTTTTCGGACGCCTCTTCGATCGGGCCATCCAGCACAGCTTGGAAAAGCTCGTTGTCGCCCTGCTCGAGAAGGTCGGCATCGCTGGCGACCGCGCGTGGGGCCCTCGAACTTGGCCCCTCCTCATCTGACTCGGGCACAGACGATAGCGACGAGTCTGAATCGACGTCCGATTCGACGTCCGTTCTCCGCCGCTTCGAAGTATGAGTGGCCGCGGCCCGTTTTCGTTGGCGTGGTGGCATACGGCCGTGATCGACTAAGGCCACGCGTCGCGAACGACGCTGTGACACGCCGTGTGGAGACTTCGGCCGATTTGTGTTCTTCTCCCCCACGATCCTCGTGGATGCCCATTCGCGGCCGCGGACGGTGGCCGCGGACGCCGGTTGATGAGTGCGCGCCGGGCGGCGTCATTACGAAGTACGTGGTCATGCGCAAGCCGCATCACGAAAAGGCGCTGGCGCTTCTGAAGGAGGTCGGGCACGCCGTGCAGACGCTCATGCGGATGCATGGATGGACCGTGCGCGTGCTCGCTGAAATGTATCCACGCAACGCGCAGCTACTGGGCCTGAACTACAACCGCGGCGAAAAGATTTGTCTCCGCCTGCGTGAGAGCTCGGATGAGTCTGCGTTTTTGACGCGCGATGCCATTCTTGCGACGTACGTCTGCTTTTCTCACACCAGCATGTTGCATGAACTTGCGTACGTCTGCTGTACTGACACAGCCACAACGTGCGTGGACCCCATGACGATGTATTCTACCATACGCTACAGGCACTCACTGACGAATATACCACGGCGCAGCGCTTGGGGTACTGGCCAGGCGCCGGCTTTCTCACACCCGGCACGCGTCTCGGCGGCCGCAGCGTGCCGTCAAATGCATGGGAGCGGCGCCACCTTGCAGCTACGGCGGCAGAGCGCAGACAGGGCCAGACAAGCGGTGGCACACGCCTGGGAGGAGCAGCGTCGTCACGACCCCTGAGCCAACTCGCGGCCGAGGCCGCCCTTCGCCGGCAGCGCGACGCTCGCACATGCGCATCTCAGCAAGACATGAAAGAGATCCTCAACAGCACCCGCGAGGCAGACGTGGTGGCCTTGGACGACAGCGACGAAGATACCTCCTCCTGGGTGGCGCGTGGCACATACGACGACCCGATCCTGATTGAATGACGCGTCCCTTCTTTCGGCCGACATTTAGCCCAGGCCCCCATGCGCCCCGCTTCGCTGGGCGCTTCTCACCACGCCATTCCCCCCATGCTGGCTGCTCCGTTGCGTACTGCTTGCCTCACGTCGCTGCGTGCCGCTGCGCGCGCCACGCCACGCTCCGTCTCTCGCGTAAGTGCCGCTCGCTCGTTCCAGACGTCGACCGTGTCGAACGCGATCAAGACGCTGTACACGGCCGAACACGAGTGGCTCAAGTACAACGACGAGACGAACGAAGGCGTGCTGGGCATCACGGACCACGCACAGAACAGCCTGGGTGATGTCGTGTACCTCGAGCTGCCTGCTGTCGAGCTCGAGGTGTCGAAGGGCGACCAGATCGGCTCGGTGGAGTCCGTCAAGGCCGCCTCCGACATCTACTCGCCCGTCAGTGGCATTGTGTCCGAGGTGAACGAGAAGCTGAACGACGAAATGACGCTCGTGAACAAGAGCCCAGAACAGGAGGGTACGTATATACACACTTACATCAGGCTGGTTCGCCAAGCTCCGCCTCACGAATCCCGCCGAAATCGACGAACTGCTGTCGGAGGAGGCATACAAGGCCATTCTCGAGCACTAAGATAGAGGGTCTAGGCAGATAATGTCCATCCCGCACAGTCGACGCAGTCCGTCTCATGCTGCGCCTCCGGGACGGCTCCCAGCGTCGCAGCAACGGAGGACGGCACCGACCTACCTCGTAGCACGCGCTTGTCCCAGTCCTCCGAGAGCAGCTCCGACAAGACTTGTGTCATTCGGTGGCTGAGCACACCGACAGACCAGCCCAAGTACCGCACGGTGTCGTACACGATACTCTGGCCAATGTGGCACTTGGTCTCCAGCGCAAAGCCCGTGCGGGCACACAGCGAATGGGGGCCAACACACTGCCCTGTTGCCAGGGCATCGGCGGTGTGGTACACATGGGTCACAGGGACCAAGGCATCCGTGTTGTTTTGTGGGCTGGGCGGTAGCGGCACATGCAGTCGCTGCGCTGCCAGGCGGTCACCTGGTGACTCGAACGCCACGGCCGGCACGCCAAATGTCGCGCCCAACAGACTCGCCATGACGCCTCCGAGACTGTGACCTGTCAGCCAAATGTGGCTGTGGGGATACATGTACGAAATGTTGTTGTACAAGTCCGTGGCCGCTGGGTAGTACAGCGAGCGCTCCATCAACGTGCGCCCGATGCACACGGCATCGCAGGTCTGGTGATCGCGGTAGCAGCCGCACACCGGTGTCCATGATGAAGACACCCGGGCACAGCAGCAGGAAAAGAGCAAATTGTCGTTGTCCTTATCCTGCTGGGCCGTTTTGCCACCGGGCAACACACTCGCGCTCGTGCCTTTGAGCGCCACCAAAATACTCGCATTGTTCGCCGTCGCAAAAATGTGGCCTCGAAGTCCATCGACGTCCCAGCCAAACTTGCTCGACCATTGCCAGCCTGGTGCGTCGGTGATGGTCGTAGGCACATGCTCATAGTACGCCCAGCACGACAGACGTGCCAGCATCTTGAGCGTGTGTCGGTCCGTGACGTCAGGCCACACGGCCTCGGTATCTTGCCATGCATCCGCTGGTATCATCGACGCCCACGCATTGTGCTGCCGCTCCTGCAAAAAGCCACGCACGTCCTTGAGACGCCGGATCGGCCGCACGACGCTGCGCACACCCGGCTGATCGTCCTCTTTTCGGAGCCACACATGCACATACAGATACAGCACCGCGATCAGACAGGCCCATGTCCACACAGGCCGCGCTGGCATGCAGCAATCGCTCCTACGACGTCGACAAGACTTTCATGCGGGGCTCAGGGGTCGAGGAACGATGACGTAAGCGTTCGTAGAAGCGCAGAGCTGAGCTCGAGCATGTCTTGCTGTTGCCATGTGGACGAGGCTGGCTACAAGGACCATCGTAAGCGCGGCGCGTGCCGCGCCACCTATGCATGCGGCCCGTGTCCAGGTGCGTGCACTGTCCATGTCTCGTCGTGCTTTGGCGACGGAGGACTCGCGCCCTGACTTTGATCGCGCTTTGCCTCCCGGCTTTGAAAAGGTGGCAGAGTCGCCCAGTGCCTTAGGGGCCATCAAGGAACTGGCTGATGTGCTCGAAAAGAATGGACTTGACATGAGCGGCGGCGCCAAACCTTCCATGACGCAGATGGTCAAACTTGCTGCAAACGCCGACGTGCGCGAAAAAACAGCCAAAGGTAGGTGGTGCGACACTAACGTGTAGTGGTCGATGAGATGCGCAAGGCGGGCGTAGACATGTCGCCAGAAAACTTGCAAAATATGATGAAGGGTTTCAAGTAGAAGATACGTGGCTCGTGTACACGCGCACTATACATAGCTATCTTGGCAGCTACTGGCAGCCCAACGACCAACGTGCGTGCTTTGGCAGTTTGACGGCTTCCGTCCTGACTAAACCGACATTTCAGCGTCCAGCCACCATTGTGGGCAGTTGCGTTATAAGCATGCTGAACAAACTGGATCCGTCGCAGTGTCTATCAAATACAAATGCATCATTCATCGTCGGCGACGTGAGAGCTACCTTGACTGGATGCAATATACTGGCCTCTTTGCATCTGAACCCGGGTAACTCGGTCAACGATACCGAGTCGTTCACGTATGTGTCTCATTCCGTCAAAGAGTTCTTTTCTCACGTGCGAAAAGTGCCTGAAAAATTCACCAACACGACAGCTTTGCACTTGTGTGTGGATCCACAGATTCAATGGACACTGAGTGACAAAAAGTTTTCGACGGTCCATAATCACTCTCAGGTATTCAAGCCGGTGCATGGCTCTGGACCTGATGCCTTGGCCCAGGAAATCATTAACAACGTGACGGGCTCCTATTACAGCCTTGCATCGATGTATCTGGGGGATCCTATCTCCGCTGGATACGAGGGTTGTCCGGACATTCGATTTGATTGGGAACAGGATGGCCAAATCCACAACCTATCCAAGGTGGATGGCAGGTCAGGCACGAACCAGACCAAACAATGGTCCAGCATCAATGACACGGACGGCATCACGAAGCTCAGCATGGCGTGCACCAGGATGTGGGAGCATAAAGATGGACTGGAGTTTGCTCAAAAAGACAACGCGGAAAGGGCACTTCTTTCTAGCCAATGGCGTCTGCAAGTGCTCTTTGCGCTCTTTTTGGCATCACTCATTGTCAGCTGCGCTTAGCTTGCCAAGTAGACATGAAGAATGCCCTGATTCCCATATCTCATTCCTGCACGAATATCACCTGAACTGACCATGCCGGCATGAGATGCAAATAGTCACGGTTCTGTCCAATTTTAGTGGAACACTGCCTCGAAAACCATGTCACTTGTTGTTGCGAGGGATACACATGCAGGGTTCAAATAGGGTCGAGGTCCAGGTGAAGCTAAATGACATTGTCATTTTCAGAAAATGCGATGTTTTTCGCCGCTAGCGAATGATGAACGCAGACTTTTCTCTTTCATGAGAGCTTATGAGCGACTACAACTATCGACATACTGCTGTCCATGAAATAGCGTCGAGCTCGCTACTTATACTCGAATGCAAACTAGCCTAGTTTGGAAGGGATAGCGTTCCAAATAAACGGACGTGCCACCTCAGCACAAACATATCACAAATTCATCCGGTGTGAGCGCTTGAGAGAATAATGCGCCGCCAGACAATAGGCCCTGCTTTTCGTGCACAAATGCAGATATGATTTGTGGGGAAAGGGCAGGCCCAAATTAACGCGCCTCGGTTCTCGGCAGCTCGACCAATGGTGCCTGTGTCTGACTAAGCGACACCGCGCTTGTAGGGCACGCGTATGAGAAGCATTTCTTTCGCTACGATATGAACGTAAGCGAGCTGGACCCAGCGCCATATCTATCAAGGACCCATACATCTTTCCTCGTGGGCGATACGCAGCATTCGATGACAGGGTGCAACACCCTTGTCTCGCTGCATATGCAGCCCGGCCGCGATGCCAGGACAGCTGAACCCAAACCATACACGTATGTGTCCCACTCTATCAAAGAGTTCTTTGACAACGTGCAAAAGGTGCCCGACAAAATAAAGAATGACTCTGCTTTTCACCTATGTGTGGATCCACAGATCCAATGGATAAGCACTAACCAGAAGGTTGCCACAGTCCACGATCACCCGGATCTATTCAAGCCGCAGAACGCGTCAGGACCTGATGCATTGGCGAAGGAAATCATTGCTAATATCACACATGATGGTGCTAGCTATTATATGTACTTGGGGGATCCAATCTCTGCTGGATACAAAGCGTGTCTAAGCACTCGATTCGATTGGGAACAGGACAAAAAAATTCATAATCTATCTGATGCGAGTCGCGAGGAGTACGGTACGGCTGTTACGAAACAGTGGCTCAGGGTCAACAATACAGACAGTGTCACGAAGCTTAGTATGCTATGCAAACAGACTTTGTCGATTTATCCAGTAAAGCAGCCCCATTATGAAGATAAGTCTGCCGATGACGCAGGAACGACGCTTTTTTCAAGCCACTTGCCTGTGCAAGTACTCTTTGCGCTCTTTGTCGCGACACTGGTGGTGAGCTGTGCTTAACTTTACATTTGACCGCGACTCGTTCGTGCAAGGCGCGTGGCGCAGCTTCGTGCCCCTTTCACCGCTCGCTGGGATGTATGAGCACAGCTTTGACTCTAAGGGAAAGACACTGTAAAGTGTGAATAAGAGGCAACGATCGCATGACATGAACGCAAATGATCAACTGCCTCTTCATTTCTCAACAATACCTTATGATTCATTTGCATACAGCTATAATGTCTATGGCACCAACTCGAATAGGCAGCCCTTGTCGTTCGGCGCGGGACGCGGCACAAGGTGTGAGCAAAGACACCACCGAAAAATATGCGCATAGTGGATGTATGCTGGTGCCCAAGAATTTCACGGAATGAATATCATACGGATAGAGTGAAACTAGCTGTCAGACACTGTGCAGAGGTATCGTTATTGGAGGCTGCCATGCCATGGTCGTTACTTCAGGCACAGGTTCTGGGCACGACGCGCTCTGTACATATCCTGACTAAACCCCGTACGGGCTGATACCGGACATCCCTGTGCGATCTCGCGTCGCGACCAACCAGAGCTTGGCATCATGTCGGTGAATAAGGCCATGTTTCCGTCCGAATGCTTTTCAAAGACCGATGCATCTTTTTTTGTGGGTGAGATACACAATAGAATAGCGGGATGCAATACATTGGCGTCTCTGCATTTTCAGCCTGACCACTTCCACATGTGGAATGAGTCCTTTTCATATACGTATGTGTCGCATTCGATCAAGGAATTCTTTTCCAACCTGCAAAAGCTGCCGGAAGACTTTAATAATGCGTCGACATATCACTTTTGCGTGGATACGAACATACAATGGAATGCAACTCACAACAATCGATCCGCGGTCTTTGATCCCTCGAGCGATCTATTCCAGCCGACGCATGGTTCTGGACTCGATGCCCTGGTTGAAGAAATCTTCAAAAATGAATCAAACTCTCCTTTTAGGCGTGATCCTTCATACATGTACCTGGGAAGCTACATTACTGAGGGATATTTCGGTTGTCCTGAGGTTCGATTTGACTGGGAACAGGATGGCCAGATGCGTAATCTATCCAGAGTAGCTGGTATATCTGGGACAGAAAAGACAAAGCAATGGCTTAATATTAGCAAGGTCGATGACATCACGAAACTTAGCATGGTGGGCACAATATCCAAGGTATATGGTCGAACGAGTCGATTTCCTCCTGATCAGATTGCCGGCGCCACAGGTCTTTCCCATTTCCTTTCTATGCAAGTGCTCTTCACACTCTTTGTTGCCTCCCTCATCGTTAGCTGTGCTTAATCTGTTTTGTTGGTGAGAGGAATTTGTACAGGGCGCCGGTCACAGAAAGCGCACACCTCTGACCCAAAATGAGCACGTATGTGTGCAAGGTTCGAGCCACACGCAGTTTCGCTATGAGAGTTCGAATGCATTACAATGTTGAAAGAAACAAACGCCGCAAGTGAGCACAAGTGCAGCAGAATTTGTTATCATGTTTTTAGTCGAGCTGCTAAAATTTTATGTAGTCCAGCTATTCATGGCTCGTACTGACGATCGCCGCTCGCACTTGGCAGAAGAGACCAGGCTGTGGAGTATAGCGCGTTCCTCGAATGGCAGCAAGCAAAGTACGAAAAAAAATAGCCAGAGGCGCGACGAATACGAGCTATTCTAAGGAAAAGCGCACTGCTCGCCAACAAGCGCTACGTCTTGGTGTATGTACGCTCAAACCAACGCACAGGAACGGACAGCGCCAGACTCGATGCGCGCGCGTCGGTGCTTGGCAGCTCTGCAAATTGTGCCTAGGTCTGACTAAGCGATACCGTCACGATAAAGTCAGGCACGCGGCTGAATTTCTCTTGCGATGGCGCAATTTTGGGACATGAGATGGATGTGGCGCAATACCTATCAAGAACTATTGCATCCTTCCTCATTAGTGATGTATCAAATTCGATGACAGGATGCAATACACTCGTCTCGCAGCATCTGTTACCCGATTCCTAGGAGCTAATTGAAGACAATTCGTTCGCGTATGTGTCACACTCTATCCTAGAGTTTGTTCCCAATGTCCAAAAGGTGCCTGAAAGGCTCTTTAATTCTATGACGTATCACCTCTGCATGGACCCATAAGTCCAACAGGTGAGGCTTGACGGGTATGCTGCTACGGTCCACGATCACTCGAATTTATTCAAGCCGCAGCACACACCTGGGCCTGATGCATTGGCGAGGGAATACATTGCCAATCACACGCGTTATACGACCCTCAGTCGCATGTATTTTGGGGAACCTTTTACGGCGGGATGCGCAACTTGTACCGAGACTCGATTCGACTGGGAGCAGGGCAAACAATTACACAATCTTTCCAAAGTCGATGGGTCAAATGGTACGAACATTAGCAGACAATGACTCAAGGTCAATAACAGAGACAATATGACGAAACCCAGTATGGTATCCACCAAGTCTTATGTACATACCTACGCATTGCGACCCCTGCCTGGAGATAAAGATGCCCATGACGCAGGTGTGACGCTTCTTTCGAGCCATTTGTCCGTGCAGGTACTCTTTGTGCTCTTTGTCGCGACACTGATGGTGAGCTGTGCCTACTTTTGCTTGCCTGACTAGGACTTGTTGGTGGAAGGCGCCCAGCGCAGAATCGTACCCCTCACTGCTAGCAGACACTAAGCTGGACTACGGCTTTGATCCATAGTGACAAGACAGCATAAAGACAAAATATGAGCTTACTTCTGTGACAGTAACGAGATCTTAGACAACCTTTGATTGGTCCGCCAGGCTTCTATGAAATCTTTGGTTACAGCTATGCTGTCTTTGGTGTGTAGTGAAGCACGCCGTCCATATCAATGGACGCTAAAGGCGCCTGACGATACGAGCTGAGTCGCCCACGGAGAATTCGCGCATGGTCAATGCGTAAGTTCTCGAGAATGTCACAAAATAAATTTTGTACAAAAAATGTGCAATCAGCTGTCGGGCACGGCGCAGAGGTATCGGTATTGGAGGCCTCCAGTCCCTTTCGGTGCTTTATGCATGAGCTGCGGGCACGACGCGTTGTGTCTGAATGCTGACTAAGTCCGTATGGAATAATGCCCAACATCACCAAAGCGGTTGTCGCCTCGCGACGAGAGTAGCTTGGCATCATGTCCGTGATAGATAGCATGTTTCCGCCAGATTACTTTCCAAAGACTAACTCAATATTTATTGTGGGCGAAGAGCACAATAGGTTGTCGGGGTGTAATGTGCTAGCCTCTTTGCATATGCAACCGGGTCAGCTTCACATGGCGAGCGAGACTTCACCGTTCGCGTATGTATCACATTCGATCAAAGAATTCTTTTCCAACCTTGAAAAGGTGCCGGAGAACTTCAATAATGCGTCGGCATATCATTTGTGTGTGGATACTCGGATCCAATGGGATACGGCCTTCCATTTTCATTCCACGGTCTATGATTCCATGAGTGATGCATTCAAGCCGACGCATGGTTCCGGACTCGATGACTTGGCCAAGGAAATCATCAAAAATGTCACAAGCTCCCCCTACAATCTTAATCACTCATTATTGTATCTGGGAAGCTATATCACGGAGGGATATGTTGGCTGTCCCGAGATTCGATTTGACTGGGAACAGGATGGCCAGATGCATAATCTATCCAAGGTGGCTGGCATGTCAGGAACAAAGAAGACCAAACAATGGCTTGGTCTCAATAACACTGAGGGCATCACGAAACTCAGCATGGTAGGTACTAGGGCAAGCCAATTTGTGGATGCGGCACGAAATTCTGATCAGGATGCTGGCGCTACAATTCTTTCCCGATACTTGCCCGTACAAATACTGTTTGCGCTCTTTGTTGCAGCGCTTGTCGTCAGCTGTGCTTAATGTGGCAACTTGTTGAAAGCCATTTGTGTGGGCGCTTGTAGCGGAAATGTACACCTCTCGTTGACTGAAGGCTCTTGAGTAAGAGGATCGACCGCCTCATTGATATGAATAAGTGGATTTTACGAACATTGAATTGCGGCTAGAACTGACCGACATTCGCGAGCGCAACTATGGCAGACTTGTATGATGTTCTCGGGCAAGCTATAGAAAAATTCATGCTACCAGATATATGTTTTGTGTCAGGTAGAGTCACTTTGAAGATTCCAATACCAGAGAGACAAGGTTGCAAAGTATGGGACATACACTGAACAGGCGCAACCAAGGTACGATCTCAGTCTCAAGCATAATGAACGCAAGCGGTTCCAATGGAGTGCAGCTGATGAGCTAGTGCTGTATGCTCATGTATGCACGCACAAACCACTATGCAGGAAAGGGACGCGCCAGACTCGATGCACGCGTCGGTATCTGG
Source organism: Malassezia arunalokei (assembly GCA_029542905.1). NCBI lineage: Eukaryota > Fungi > Basidiomycota > Malasseziomycetes > Malasseziales > Malasseziaceae > Malassezia > Malassezia arunalokei. Next base: position 61,779 of record CP119924.1, read on the forward strand.
CAGTTCTGCGAATTATGCCTGGGCCTGACTAAGCGATACCGGTCCAGATAAAGTCAGGCACGCGGGTGAACAACGTTTCTCTCGTGGCATGTTTGGAGACGAGCTGCAAGTGGGACCATACCTAGCAAAAACCAATGCATCCTTCCTTTTGGGTGATAAGTTAAATTCATTGACGGGATGCAACACCCTTGTTTCGCTGCATCTGCAGTCCGAACCCCACAACGAGGGAGATAAGTCATTTACGTATGTGTCCCACTCTATTAAAGAGTTCTTTGCCAACATCCAAAAAGTGCCTGAAAAATTTACGAATCAGTCGGCTTTTCACCTATGTATGGATCCACAAGTCCAGTGGTTAAGGGATGGCGAGCCTGCCACAGTTCACGATCATCCCGATCTGTTCAAGCCGCAGAACGCATCAGGGCCGGATGCATTGGCGAAGGAAATCATTGCTAATATCACACATCATGGCGCTAGCAATTATATGTACTTGGGGGACCCCATTTCCGCTGGATACGTAACCTGTACCCAACCTCGATTTGATTGGGAGCAAAACAAACAAAGGCACAATCTCTCCAAGGTCGATGGGATATCTGGCACGAACATGACGAAACAGTGGCTTAAGATCAACAACTCAGACAGTATCACGAAGCTCAGTATGGTATGCTACCAGTTCTTTGATTATACCCCGGGATCACGGCACCTACCTGCTGATAAAGATGCCGATGACGCAGGTGTGGCACTCTATTCCTACCAAATGCCTTTGCAGGTACTCTTTGCGCTCTTGTTTGCGACGCTTATCGTTACTTGTGCCTAATTTATCATTCACTGAAACTCGATGGTAAATGGCGCCTGTCGCAAAACTGTACACCTCTCGCTAATCGCAGGTATTCATGCTATGCCTGACTACCGCTTTGATCTTGGGTGGTAAGGGCGCCTTGAATTAGAATAATTAGAAGCAACGATCCTGCGACATTGAACTAAATTATGTACTATCTTTGATTTTCCTGCCAACTTTGGCGAAATGTTTGCTAGCGACTCTGCAGCCCATGATACGCAGTAACGTCGCTCATGTCGACGTGTGCGAGACGCGGCTAAGGGTGTGAGCTAGAACACCAACTATGAATAAGTGTATGATGAATGTTATTCTCGACATTTCAACGAGTGAATATTTGTATAGAGTACGTGACTTGTCGCCGAGTAATGAAACATTTTGCTATTGGGGTTGCCACTCTTATTGTCGGTGCTTCAGGCACAGGTTCTGGGCACGACGCGCTCTGTACATATCCTGACTAAACCCCGTACGGGCTGATACCCGACATCCCTGTGCGATCTCGCTTCGCGTTAAACAGGAGCTTGGCATCATGTACGCGCCTAATAGCATGTTTCCGCCTGATTGCTTTTCAAAGACTGATGCATCTTTCATTGTGGGTGAGATGCACCAAAGAATAGCAGGATGCAATACACTGGCGTCTCTGCATATTCAGCCGGGTCGCTTTCACATGGTGAACGAAACCGTATTGTTCACCTATGTGTCGCATTCTATTAAAGAATTCTTTTCGAACATCCAAAAAATACCTGAGGACTTTAGCAATGCTTCAGCATACCATATATGCGTGGATACTCAGATTCAATGGGATGCGGCTGATAACAATCGATCCAGATCCTTTGATCCCTCAAGTCAGGAATTTAAGCCGACGCATGGTTCTGGACTCGATGACTTGGCCAAGGAAATTATAAAAAATGTAACGAGTTCCTCCTCTGATCAAAATCATTCTTTTATGTATCTGGGAAGCTACATCACAACGGGATACACTGGTTCTCCTGAAGTCCGGTATGACTGGGAACAGGATGGCCAGATGCACAATCTATCCACGGTGGCTGATACATCTGGCACAGAAAAGACCAAACAATGGCTTGGTGTCAAAAACACTGAGGGCATCACGAAACTCAGCATGGTGGGTACAGCGGCTGGGGGAGGTGTTGAGACGGGACGAGATTTTTCTGATCAGGACGCTGGCGCAACAATTCTCACGCGATACCTTCCTATGCAGGTGCTTTTCGCACTCTTTGTTGCCGCGCTTATCGTCAACTGTGCCTAACGTGATAACTTGTTCATCTTAGTTCTTGTAGGGCGGTTGTAGCAGAAGTATACACCTCTCGTTTTTGACAAGCCCTTAAGCGCTAGGATTGACTGTCTCATCGGATTGAGAAGTTTTTCCCAAAACCAACTTGTTGCTGGAACTGTTTGTGATACATGAGCGCAGCTATGACAGGCTTTTTATGATGTTGTCGGGCCAAAAAGAAAAATTCGTGCTACCAGATATATGTTCTGTGTCAGGTAGAGTCACTTTGAAGATTCCAATGCCAGAGACAAGGTTACAAAGTATGGGACATACACTGAGCAGGCGCCACCAAGGTACGATCTCATTCTCAGAGGCATGATGAAGGCAAGCGGTCCCAATGGAGTGCAGCTGATGAGCTAGTACTGCATGCTCATGTATGCACGCACAAACCACCGTGCAGGAACGGACGCACCAGACCCGATTCACATGCATGTGATTTTGGCAACTCTGCAAGTTCCGCCTGAGTCTGACTAAGCGATACCGCTCCAGTCAAGTCAGGCCAGGCGGATAAGCAACATTTCTCGCGCGACGACACGACCATGAGCGAAGAGTTCAATCTAACACAATACCTATCAAGGACCAATACGTCGTTCATCGTCGGTGATGTATTAAATTCGATGACAGGATGCAATATACTCGTCTCGCTGCATCTGGAGTACGGACCCCACTACACGCAAAATGAAACGAAGTCATTTACGTATGTGTCACACTCCGTCAAGGAGTTCTTTGACAACGTCCAAAAAGTGCCTGAAAAGTTTTTAGATGCATCAGCTTATCACCTATGCGTGGACCCACAAGTCCAATGGGTAGGGGTTAACCGTTATGCTGCCACAGTACACGATCATCCCGATCTATTCAAGCCGCAGCACGAGTCAGGACCTGATGCATTGGCGAAGGAAATCATAGCCAATATCACTCATCACTCTGGGGATGGCGGATTCTTGTATCTGGGGGAACCCATCTCTGTTGGATACGTAAGTGGTACCGAAACTCGATTCGATTGGGAGCAAGACAAACAAATGCATAATCTGTCCAAGGTCGATGGGGGGAGTGGTGCGAACATCACGAAACAGTGGCTCAACATTGACAACAAAGACACTATTACGAAGCTCAGTATGGTATGCACCAAACCTCAGGTCTTTATCCCACGAGCGCGACCCCTACCTGATGATAAGGATGCTGATGACGCAGGTGTAGCACTCTTTTCCAGCTACTTGCCTGTGCAAGTGCTCTTCGCGCTCTTTGCAGCAAGCCTGATAATGAGCTGTGCCTAATTTTGCTTTTCGACTGAGACTTGTTTGTGGAAGGAGTTCGGCGCAGTATTGTACCCCTCACCGCTCTCTAGGGGACGTATAACTACTGCTTTGATTGTGTGTCAAAAGCGCGTGAAGTAAGAGTAATTAGAGGTAACGATTCCATGACATTAGCGCAAATCGTAGACTGTCTCTGAATGTTGCTGCAAGCTTCTGAAGAGCGTTTGCTAGCAGTATGCTGTCTACGGCACAAGATCCAGGACGCTGTCAACGCGGACACGTAGTCGAAGGTTGAGCTATGACAGTAAAGTAAATCCAAGCGCATGGAAAAGATGTTCATGTTCTGAGATTCGATAAACTAAGAAAAGTGCCCCGTCCATATTCCGTTCTTGGTGTTGCGTACAGATATCGCTTCGAGGACGTGTACCTTTGCTGACGATACTGACTGCGTGTATATCTGGCGTAAGTCGTGCCTGTTACGACCAAAGTTTGTCGCTGGTGTGCCCTGATGCCCCGCTCCGCTTTTATTATTCTGCGACAAACGGACCTTTTTTTGGAATCGAACGCGGCCAACTGTCTCCGCCGAAGTACGTATAAAAAATCGACGCATCTTTCCTTTTTGGCATTGTGCATGGTAGGCTGAAGGGGGATCATAATCGGGTCCTTTGGCACTCTCAACCTGGCCGTTTTCACGATATCGAATCGTTCGCGTACGTGACACATTCTATCAAGGAATCCTTTTGCAACCGTAAAATGTGCTTCGACATTTTATCCACATTACATCTATACGCTTGTGTGTGTGTGTGTGTGTGTGTGTGTGTGTGTGGATACGCTGGTCTAATGGGATGCGGCCGTCCATCTTCATTCCATGGTCTATGATCCCTCGGGTGATGAATTCAAGCCGACGCATAGTTCCGGACTCGATGACTTGGCCAAGGAAATCATCAAAAATGTGACAAGCAGTGCCTACTTTCATACCAACACATTGTTGTATCCGGGAAGCTACATCACGGAGGGATATGTTGGCTGTCCCGAGATTCGATTTGACTGGGAACAGGATGGCCAGATGCATAATCTATCCAAGGTGGCTGGCATGTCTGGAACAGAGAAGACCAAACAATGGCTTGGTCTCAATAACACTGAGGGCATCACGAAACTCAGCATGGTAGGTACTAGGGCAAGCCAATTTGTGGATGCGGCACGAAATTCTGATCAGGATGCTGGCGCTACAATTCTTTCCCGATACTTACCCGTACAAATACTGTTTGTGCTCTTTGTTACGGCGTTTATTGTCAGCTATGCCTTACTTAGCAACCGGTTCAAAGCAAATTATTTGGGCGGTTGTAGCGGAAACATGCACCTTTCTTTGAAGACCCTTAAGCGCTAGGATTGACTGCCTCATTGAATTGAGTGAGAAGATTTTACGAAATTCAAATCGTTGCTAGAGCTGACCGTCATACGTGTGCGCAAGTATGGCAGACCTTTTATGATGTTGTCGGGCCAAAAAGAAAAATTCATGCTACCAGATATATGATGTTCGTGTGTCAGATAGTCAGAGTGACTTCGAAGATTCAAATGCAAAAGAGACAAGGTCGCAAATTATGGGGCACATATCGAACAGGTGCAACACAAGTTCAGTCTCATTCTTAGAAGCATGATCAACGCGAGTGGCTCCAAGAAATGGAGCGCAGCCGATAAACTAGTGCTGCATGCTCATGTATGCACGCACAAGCCATTACACAGGAGAGGAGAGCTGCAGATTTGAAGTGCTTGCATCGATTCTTGGCTGCTTGACCAATTGTGTTTGTGCCTGACTAAGTCGTAAATACTAGATATGGCCAGGAATTCAGGCATCCCACTTTCCCTTCATGACGAGCGACAGTTATGGCGTTGATCTGAGGCGTTACTTGTCACAAAGCGATGCATCGTTCTTCGTGGGTGATGTTTTAAATTCTATAACAGGTTGTGACACACTCGTCTCGCTACACCTGCAACCCGGCCCCCACAATAGGCAAGATGAACTCAAGTCGTTCACGTATGTGTCACACTCTATCAAAGAATTTTTTGACAACGTGCAAAAGGTGCCTGAAAAGTTCATAAATGACTCGGCTTTTCACCTATGTGTGGACCCACAAGTCCAATGGGTAGGTCATGACGAGAAAGTTGCCACGGTCCATGATCACCCGGATCTATTCAAGCCCCAGCACGAGTCAGGACCTGATGCATTGGCGAAGGAAATCATTGCCAATGTCACACATTCCTATGTGAATGGCGAATACTTGTATCTGGGGGATCCCATATCGGCTGGATACGTAAGTTGTACCGAAACTCGATTCGATTGGGAGCAAGACAAACAAATGTACAATCTGTCCAAGGTCGATGGGTCGTATGGCACGAACATCACGAAACAATGGCTCAACATCAATAATACTGACAGTATCAAAAAGCTCAGTATGGCTTGCACCCGGATCTTAGGGGCTGCCCGAGGAAAGCGGCCCCTACCTGAAGATAAGGATGCCGATGACGCAGGTGTGACGCTTGTTTCGAGCCATTTGTCCGTGCAGGTACTCTTTGCGCTCTTTGTCGCGATACTGGTAGTGAGCTGTGCCTAACTTTGCATGTCGACTAAGGCTTGTAGGGACATATAATTACCGCTTTGATTCTGTGTGACACGGGCTCTTCAAGTTAGAATAATTAGAAGCAACGATTTTGTTACATCAGCCCAAGTATCTTGAACTACCTTAGATTGTTCGTGCAAGCTTTGAGAAACGTTTGTCAGCCGTATGCTGTCTATGGCGTAAAGTTGAGAGCGCTGCAAATGCTGACACCTGGAATCAGGCAAAGATGGACCTATGCAGGCGACGTAGGTTGCAAGCGTACCATAGAGGTGTTCATGTCTTTAGTTATTCGATAAGATAGAAAAAACAAGCTTCAAGTAGATGAAGTTCAAGGGGGCTATGCAAAGTAAGCGTTACGAGGACGTGCGGCTTCATTGTCGATCTTGAAAGTATGCATTCATCATACAAGACGTACCTGTTCTGACTAAGCTCAGATGCATGGGCTGATATACCCGAATTCATACAGACTGGCATGGTTGCAAACGAAGGTTTAATACATGATCGAGTACCACGAGCAGTCTCCGCCGGAGTACCTACGAAAGATCGATGCCTCGTTCCTTATAGGTGATGTGAGTAACAGGCTGTAGGCATGCCATATACTGGCTTCTTTGCATATTCGGCCACGGCATCTTCACATGGCGAACGAATCTGTATCGTTCACGTATGTTTCACATTCGATCAAGGAATTCTTTTCCAACCTTCAAAAGGTGCCGGAAGACTTTAACAATGCGGCGGCATATCACTTATGCGTGGATACTCGGATTGCTTGGGACGGGACTAACAACAATCAATCGAGGACCTTCGATCTCTCGAGTGATGCATTCAAGCCGGTGCATGGATCTGGACTCGATGACTTGGCCAAGGAAATTATAAAAAATGTCACCACTGATGCTCCTGGTAGCAATAATTCACGAGTGTATCTGGGAAGCTACATCACGGAAGGATACACAGCCTGTGACGATCCTCGATTCGATTGGGAGCAGAACGGTCAGATGCGCAATCTAACGAAGGTAGCGGGCATGACAGGAACAGACATGACCAAACAATGGCTCAATATTAGCCATGCGGACGGCATCACGAAGCTGGGTATGGCATGTTTAACTAATCCGCTTAGTGTTGAGACAGGACGTACTCTTCCCGATAATGCAGGAGTCGCACTTCTATCCCGTCTCCCCCTTGTGCATGCACTATGTGCTCTCTTTGCTGCGATCCTCATTCTGACTTGTGCGTAGCTTGAAACGATACATGTGGACGTAAAGCTGCGTGTGTGCCACTTCATGGGATTACGAAAATCACACTGCTTGTAATTGCTAGGGCTGAGCCCACCATGGCGGAATGCCTCCCAACGTCCCCATTCTTTTCGTATGCACCATAAATGTATTTTCATGCAAGATGCGCCTGTGCGTCGGGCAACGTCATACGTTGGGGAGACCTATTGCATGCTCATGGCCAATGCCATACGCGATTTCGTCTGTTAGCCCCCGTACGCGGATTCAACTTCGAGTCTTTTGCATCCTCATAGTATCATCACAGTCTTGGCCGATCATGTCACGAAGCGTGCCAGTAAGGAAATCCGTGGCTGGGATCGTGGAAACATCACTATATCAGGCGAGCACCTGACAAAATCAGGCGTCGATTCCAGCATGAATCGATAGCCGACACGCACCACGTATTGAAACGATTTTAGCGCAGTTGGTTATAGGCACAAAGCCAGTGGGAAAGTCGGCCTCGATGACATTATAACTCGAGCCATCCGCATCTAGGGACTAGAGGTGGAGGTAAGCGGAGAGTCTGGCCCAATGGGCCTGTTACTTGGCCAGCAATATTCGCGCAGCTCCTGACCAGACCCGATGGTGCTGTGGCAAAGACTCGCACTTTCCGCAAGGTGAAAAGACGAGCTCTACGTCATGCTTCATATCAAGGTACGATGTAAACGCGCTAGCTGAAGTGTGCGTTATACCCACCAGACAAGACGGCGAGAATATGAGCCATGGCTTTACGGTCCCAACCTTGTAGGTCATATACGGAGACGAGGCCATGGATTTCGTATTGAGGACGTTTTCCATTCCAGCTCGACACCCTTGGTTTCGAATCACATGCTTGGACTGACGTCCATGGCCCATACGCCGTAGGTAGACAAGTCGTCCATAGATCGTGAGATGCAGAGCTTGCGTTTCATGCCATGAGACGATAAACTCTTCATCTTGAGTATAGCTGACAGAATCAGGGCATGAACGGGGCCTGCTCTTTTCTTGCACAGTGCGTCCTGCGACAAGGCTGTCGTCATGGCGGAAGGCCGTGCCTCACTCGAGTCATGCAAGGTGCGCGCAATACGCCGTGAGCGGCTCGTATCGTCTCTTGCTGTGCGTAAAGTCAGAGCTGCTTGGGAATGACTAGCCAAAGGTAGCCCAAGGGCGGGGGTCAAGGAGCCTTGCTTTTCCTTGCTCTAGCTCCGAAAACGTGCGTGACGACCACAAGCATGATATCTTTCCTCCATGTGACGCTGTGCGGGTGAGACACTTTCGTCAGCACCATGCCTAGATACCGCATGCCGCGTAGGTGCCACACCTCATTCCACGCCCAAGTAGTTTCGGACGATATGCACTTAAGGAACACGACGCGCCGAATATGCCCTGCTTTTTTGCAAAAATGTCAAGTGGACGACGATTCGCGCCCTTTATTGGCAATAGCGGATTTCGCCCACAGCAACGCCTTTTTTTTTTCTAGGGCGCTTCCAAAACACGCGTCACGGCTCGTTGTTGCCACAGGACTGGGCGGCCATCGCGCCTCGTTGCATCGTGTCAACATGTCCGGACTCGCGTCACTGACGCCATTTCCGGCCAACCCGTACATGGGCCGGTACGGCATGGGTCTGGTGCATTTTCCGCCGTTTGGGGGGAGTCAGCCGTCTGCCCCGCCGCCGCCGCACCTGGCGGATATGCGCCTGGCGACGGACCGCTTTTACAAGGGCGACTTTGTGTCGCTGCTTGTCCAGGAACGACCTGTTTATGTATCCGAGTATGTATATGTTGGCTAACGCTAGTCCGGGCCTGCATCGACGCTGGCAAGTGGCGGAGCATGAGCTCGTCATATTAGTGGTGGTGTGCATTACGTGCACAGCTCTGGCCTACATTGTGGGTGAGCGCCTGCTTGTACGTGCCGGGATTCTTGCTCATGCGCCCGTCTTTAGCAAGGACGAGTTTGCGCACACATACGACGCGACCGTGGCGCAGTACGACGCCTGGCACCGCCTCGATGCTCATTCTCATGACAGGGTGGCACCGCTGCGGAGCCAGGTAGCGGCGTACGTACACGCGACCTACCTGCATCTGCGAGCGCGCATCGCGCATGCTTTGCGGCCACGCGCACCGACGTACTCTCAACGCGTATAACGACACGACTGTAATGATACGACCATGCATAGACACGAATGCTGAGCCATGTTTTTTGGCGCTACGTAGGTGAGGCGTACGACGCTTCGGCCTGCCTGAGGCACCGCAGGTTGCCAGCGAGCTTGTTCATCGTCTCGATGTACTCGTCCTCTTCGACGCTGTCGTGTACGATGCCGCCGCCGGCCTGCAGGTACGCGGTGTTGTCCTTGAACGTCATCGTCCGAATGGCGATGCACACATCCAAGTCGTGCTTGGCATAGTCAATGCGGCCGACGGCGCCTGCGTACACGCCGCGCCGCTCCTGTTCGAGCTGGGACACGAGCTCAATCGCGCGGATCTTGGGCGCGCCACTCACGGTGCCTGCGGGGAAAATGGAGCGCAGCGCATCCAGCTTCGTTCGATCGGGCCGAAGCTGTCCGGTGATGCGCGACGTCAGATGGATGACGTGGCTGAACTTTTCGACGTTCATGAGCGACTCGACGCGCGTCGTCGTTGGATCGCACACGCGATTGACGTCATTGCGTGCGAGATCGACGAGCATGATATGCTCGGCACGGTCTTTCGGCGACTGCAAGAGCGCCTCGCCTAGGGCGGCGTCTTCCTGCGGTGTCGCGCCACGCCGCACGGTCCCGGCAATCGCATGCACGGCGACCTTGCCCTGGACGATCTGGCACAGCGTCTCGGGACTCGCGCCGACGAGCTGTGCGTCGCCACAGTCCACGTAGAACATGTAGGGGCTGGGATTGATGCGACGCAGGTGGCGGTAGCAGTTGAAGGGGTGCAGCTGCGTCGGGTACGACAGGCGCTGCGAAGGCACGGCCTGGAAGATCTCGCCGTGCAGGATGTGCTGGCGCAGCTGCGTGACGAAGCGCTCGTAGCCTTCCTGGCCGACATTGCTTTGCGGCTCGCGGGGCGTGGCGTCGATCGGTGGCTGTGCTGGCAGGGGCGTTGCGTCCTGCAAGATGGTGCGTGCGAGTGCCTCGACACGCGCGACACAGGCGGCGTAGAGTGTATCGATGTCGTCGTGCTCGCTCGCCACGTAGACATGCGAGACACAGTACACGGTCTGGAACACATGGTCGAAAATGACCACATCGTCGCACAGCAGCATGACGCATTCTGGGATGCCGAGTGGATCGCGCAGCGCACGCCTCGTCTTGGGCTCAAAGTGCTGAATGCAGTCAAAGGCCATGTAGCCCACGGCGCCGCCGGTGAACACCGAGGCGAGTTCAGGCACAGGCACGTAGTTGTACGGCTGCATGCGCTCCTCGAGGTGCCGCAGCGGATCGCCTTCGCACGGCAGACCTGGGCCAGTGCGCAGGATATCGCGCGGCTTGACGCCCAGGAAGCTGTGCCGTCCGACGCGCTCGCCGGTATTCACGCTCTCGAGCAGGAAGCTCTCGTGGCCCCTCTCGGCGCCGTTCGAGAGGCGGAGGTACGCCATCACGGGCGTCAGCAGGTCCGCTGGCACCTTGGTGTACACGGGCATGATGCGCCCGCGCCGCGCGCCTTCCGGCGCGGTCAGCGCTGCCCGCACGTCGGCGAGCGCTGGGGCAATGAGCATGGCAGGAGGCCAAGGGGGTGGATGGACGCGTCATGGCCACGTGGCTTCGTCCCTCGTTTCTGACGACCATGGCGCCAGAGCGGCCGCCGTCGCCACCGACGCAGGGCGCCGGTGACGACCGCCTGCATGTTGTGCGGACGTCGCGGGTGCATGATGAGATCTTTCCGACGGGAGGGGTCGTGTACCCGCCGCCGGATCTGCGCCCTGTGATTGACAAGACCGCGGAATTCGTCGCACGCAACGGCGTGGCGTTTGAGGCCAAGATCCGTGAGCAGGAGCGCCTGAATCCCAAGTTTGCGTTCTTGCAGGCGGACGATGCGTACAACTCGTACTTTCGCATGCAGATCCGTGCGGCTGCTGAGCGCAGTCACGGCGATACCCAAGCCGCGGCGTCGTCCGAGCGAGCGGCGAGCGCCGTGCAGGCGGCGCTGCTGGCCGACCGGTCTGAGCGGCCTGTCGACGAGGAGCCGCCGCGTCCTGCGCCGCATGCGTTTTCGCTCGAGTTCCCGAGCACGCCGGCTGTCGAGCTCGACGTGCTCAAGCTCACGGCGCTGTGGGCGGCTCGGCAGGGGCCGTCGTTCACTGCGCGGTTGATGGCGCGCGAGCAGCATACGTACCAATTTGGCTTTCTACATCCGGCGCATCCGCTGTGCAGCTACTTTCATCTCGTGACCGAGCAGTATCGCCGCGTCATGCAGCCGTCGCAGGCGTGCATCGACACGGTGCGGCGCTGTGCGAGTCGGCGCTGCGGGCCAGGCGCGGGCGGCGCGCGTCTGGCTGTGCTGGACGAGGTGAGGAAGCGTGCGGCGTGGACGCGGTGGGACGATGCACGCCGGCACGAGGTGCGGGAGGAGGAGGCGCGGCAGCGAGCGCTCTTTGACGAGATTGATTGGCAGGATTTCTGTGTGGTCGGTGTGGTCGAAGTGACGGGGAGCGATGTGCGTGCGGATCTTCCGCCGCCGACGTCGCTTGCAGCGTTGCAGCATCAGCTGGCGGCGCAGGAGCAGGTGCAGGCGATGGAGCGCACGCAGCCGGCGCCGGCGCCAGTGCCAGAGGAGCGCTCGGAGCCGCCGCGCACGCGACCCGCGGAGGCGCCGGCGCCCGAGGCGCCGTCCGTGACGATCACCGCGAGCGGCGCCAAGATCCGCCACGACTACGTGCGGCACGCGCGCGCGCCCCGCGCTGCGCCGCAGACGACCGTGTGTCCCGTGTGTGGCGACCGGGTGGATGTGAACGAGATGAGCGAGCATGTGCGCATCGAGCTGCTGAACCCGCAGTACCGCGAGCAGCGCGCGAGCTTGGAGCAGCGGCGGCAGGAGCAGGCGAGTCTCGCTGCCGGCGCGGATCCGAGCCACTACCTGCGGCAGTTGGCGGGTGCACGCACGGACTTGTTCGGCGCGCGGGAAGACGAGGAGACGCGCACGCGGCACGAGGCCGCTGAGCGCGAGCGTGCGCGTGAGAAGGAGAAGCGTGTGTGGGACGGGCACATGAACAGCCGGCGCACGGCGCAGCAGGCGCAGGCGGCGGAGGGCCCGGCGGGCGACGCGGGCCGCGGGAAGCGGGCCAGCAGCGAGGCGCTGCCGCCGCCGAAGCGCGCGGCGCTCGCGGCGCCGACGTATGCGGAGTCCGAGTGGCTTGCGATGTACCCGCATCCGATCACGCTGCATGTGCGCGTGCCGGCGGCGCCGCAGATCGCGCCGGTGTGTGATGGCCACACGGAGGTGCTCTCGGGCCTGCCGCTGACGACGACGATCGGGCATGTGCGCGACCGCATCCTGCACGACACGCTGCACCAGGCCGTCGGTGCGTCGAAGCTCAAGATGTGGGTGCATGGCCGTCCCGCGACGCTGCGCCAGTCGCTGGCGTACTGGAACTTGGCGGACGGCGCGCATGTGGAGATGTCCGTAGGCAAATAGCGGCGAGGCTGGGAGCGAGGCGGGTCCGCCATGCGATGAACACGGAGCACGAGCTTGTGTTTGCGCTGAGCTATCCGGTGCAAGTGTCGGTGGCGGGCATGACGACGGCGTTCATGGTGCTGCTGGCGCTGCACCAGTGCTTTACGGCCGCGTACCACTACCCGCTGGACCCGCTCAACTTTGTGCTGCAGCTCGTGTCGTCGATCGTGTATGTCGTGTACCATGCGGCGACGCTGGGCGTGCAGCTGAGGGAGCTCGATCAGTTCTCGCACCACTGGCCGTACATGTTCCCGTACATGGCGTACCGGCTGCCGCGCTACGGGCACTGGACGACCGTGCAGATGGTCTTTTTCATTCTCGCGGAGGCGCTGGCCTCGCTGCTGGCGCATGCCGCGCACATCCAGTTCCTCATGCTGCTGTTCCCGTCGAAGCTGGAGCGGCGCCTCATTTTCTGGCTCCTTGGCCCGTTCGTGCTGATTGAGACGGGCCTGTTCTTCGTCGATCTCGTGCCGCCCGATCACGTCAAGGTGCTCGATCTCTCGGATGCGATGATGAACATCTGCGACAGTTCGCTCGCGCTGCTGTACATGTCGGGCCTGCTCGTCTGGGGCGGCCTCGTGAACTGGCGCCGCGCATGGCGCGCGGACGGCTCGACGGCCGCGTTCGGCGTCGCGGCGCTCCTCGTCGCCCTCTGCAAGACGGTCGTGAGTTTTGTGCACATTGGCTACGACCGCGTCTACTGGCTGCGGCTCATGACCGCCACGTTTACAAACTGGCAGAACTGGCTCGGGTTCTGGTGGTGGGTGTCCGCTGGCATGGGCATCGGCGAGTACGAGGACCGCCTGCGTGCGACGGAGAAGCGCCGCCGCCGGACCGGGCAGCGGCCCGCCTCGCTCGCCGACGGCGGCAGCGAGGACGTCGAGATGCGCTCGATCCGCAGCGCGGCGCACGCGCCCGAGCACGCCTCGCACTCCCACTCGGCGCCGTGGACCGTGCGGGCGCTCGAGCGCCTCGTGTCGCGCGCGCCGAGTCTGATCCGCCGGCGCTTCGAGTACCTGCGCCGCTCGCACAACCGCGCCGTGAGCGACCAGGCGATGAAGCAGGCCGCGCTGTATGCGCGCGTCGTCGTGCCGCGCAGCCTGAGCTTCCTGACGCGCTCGAACGTCGTGCACCGCATGCTGCTCAAGGACCGCACGGTGTATGCGTAGATAGCGATGCACCCCGCTCGATCAGCACACGCTGCAGCTTGGGCCAGATCTCGTCGCTCGTGCGGCCCGCGAGGTCGACGACGAGCGGCGCGCCGTGTGGCGACGTCTGCGCGCGGAAGAACTCGACCATCGGCTCGGTCTGCGCATGGTGCCCGGCGAGGCGCCGCTGGAACGTCGCGGGGTTGTCGTCCTCGCGCTGCTCGAGCGCCTCGCCGGTGACGTCGTCGACGCCCGGCGTGCGTGGCGGGTTGAACGACAGGTTGTACACGCGGCCGGACGGCACATGCGTCCAGCGCTCGAGGACGCGCTGCAGAATGACCGACTCGGGCACATGCAGCTGCACGACGAGCGACAGGGGGCACTGCGTGCGCGCGAGCTCGGCGCTGAGCAGCTGCGCCTGGCCGAGCGTGCGTGGGAATCCATCGAGGATCCAGTGGTCGTGCTGCATCGTGTGCAGCTTGGCGCCGACGAGCTCCATCATCGTCGCGTCCGGCATGAGTCGCCCGGCGCGGATCGACGCCGAGGCCGCGTGGCCGAGCGGCGTGCCCTGCCGGATGTGCCAGCGCAGCAAGTCGCCGGCCGTGATGATCGGCACGCCATAGTGTCGCTCGATGCGCGCCGACAGCGTGCCCTTGCCCGAGCCGGGGCACCCGACCATCAGCATCCGAAGCGGCGCGGGCCGTGACGTCATCCTCGAGGCGGCTCGCCAAGTCACACACCTCCACCATGGGGGCCTACCAACGTCTTCTACGGCGCCGCCAGCGAGAGCGGCTCGAACGGCACGCCGTCGGCCATGTAGTGCTTCGAGCCGCCCTCGACCCAGTGCAGACGGAGTGCGTGCAGGAACGCCGAGAGGCCTTCCATGACGCACAGGATGCCGATCGTGAGCACGAACCACAGCGCAAACGCCACGACCGTCGCTGCGACGCCCGCGACGCCCGTCATGCCAAACACCGGGCGGATCGTCATGTCCCACAGCACCTGCGACAGCTGTGCGTGCGCGAGCGAGAGCGCCCACAGACGCAGGTACGACGCCGTGTTCGACACGCAGCCCAGGCAGAACTCGATCGTGTGGATCACCTGGTGAATCACGACCTCGCCGAGCTCGAACGCCTCGCCGTCCGCGTCCTCCTCGAGAAACTCGTCCGCGAGCTCCTGCTCCGCCGCGTCGACGTCGCGCACGCGCTCCTCGCCGCGCGCCGAGCCCACCGCATGGTAGCCCGCGCCCTCGCGCTCCTTGTGCTCGCGGTACAGAAAGTACGGCTTGGCCACCAGCATCCACGGCACACACACGAGCGCGACGAGCAGCAGCAGCGTCTGCACCGTCGCCTGCCCGCGGTACAGCTGCTGCTCCGGCGCGACGTGGCCCGGCTGCAGGAACATGTAAATGAGCATGTTCAGCAGCCCCGGCGGCGCATGGTGCAGCGGCTCGCCGTGCGCATCCAGCGCGTACCAGTCGACCGACCACTTGTACACGATCGTGACCACGAGGTATCCGAACAGCGCCTCGAGGAACAGGAGCTGCGGCACGAGCTCCGCCCAGATAAACAGGCGGCGCTGGAAGTGGATGTGGTTCGGCACATTCAGCAGCAGCGCAAACGTCATGTGCACGACGCCCAGCACGATCGACAGCTTCATCTTGAACGAGTTCGTGAACACGAGCGCATTGTCGGCGCCGTGCCAGCTGGGATCGAGGCCCAGCGCGTACGTGTGCCCCGTCGGCTCCGCCGTCAGCGTGCCCGTGCCACGCGGCCACGCCCAGCCGGAGCGGAAGAGATGCATGCTGCGGCTAAACACGTCGTTGTACACGAGGCCCGTGAACATGGAGAACAGGCCCATGCACAGAATCATGTAGCGGCCATAGAAGAACATCGACGTGATCTCGTCCAGCCGCGTGCGCAGCAGCCGGCGCTCATACAGCACCATCGCGCCCGCCATGAGCGACATGAGCAGGCCATGGCCCACGTCACCAAACATGACGGCAAACATGAACGGAAACGTGACCACCGTAAACAAGCCCGGATTCACCTCCTGGTACCGCGCATAGCCGTACGCATCAATGATCGCCTGGAAGCCCTCCGTCACCTTGTTCGTCCGCTGGAACGTCGGCGGCGTCTCCTTCGTCCGCATCGTCTGCATCACCGACGACACATGCGCGCCGGTCGTCTCGGTCGCGCGGCGCAGCGCCAGCTGCACGCTCGGGAGCGCCGCGCTCGGCACCCACCCCTCCGCGACCATCGTCTTGCGGCTCACGTCCGTGCGGAACAGGTTCATCGTGCCGAAAATCAGCTTCTCGCGGCGCACGAGGTCGTCCCACGCGCGAATCGACTCGGCGACGCGCACCAGCTCAGCCCGCCGCGCCGCGTTCGTCGAGTACAGGATATTCTCATGGTCCTCAATCCGCTCCAGCACCTGCCGCAGATGCTCGCGGCACTGCAGCGGATCACTCGCCACCGGGTACAGCGTGCCGCCCATCGACTCACATATCTTGCGGATCTTGCTCAGCACCGCCGCGCCGTGCGCAAAGATCACAAACACATTCTTATACACAGGCTCCTCCCGCGACGGGTCCTCCAGCGCCTGCTGGATCTCGGCATAGTTCATGTACAAGTTGCCGCGCAGCGCCCGCCACAAGACCCGCTCGAGCGTCGCCATCTGCGACCGCTCCACCGTGCCCGCCACAAACTCGACGTCCACGGGGCCCGGCGCATCCATGCCACGCACGCCCGCGCCCTGCTGCGTCAACAGCGGCGCCTCGTCGTGCACGTCCTCGTCCATACTCACCCGCACGGCCGACGACGCTTCCGCCGGCTGCGTCTCGGCCTGCTGGAAAAACACCTCGGTCTCGCGAATCACATGCTTCGCCTCCTCCAGCTCCAGCAGCCGCCGCTGCAGCGCATCGTGACTCCCGTTCATCTGCGCCACGCGCGACTCGTGCTCCTGCAGCCGCCGAGCGAGCTCCTCGAGGCGCATCGGCCCACTCTGTCCCTCGTCCGCCGCGAGGAACGGGATCGCACGCTCCAACGGCCGCGCTGGGATCGCCTCGCGCTCCAGCTGCGTCTGCAAGAACTGCAGACGCCGCTCCATCTCGTCCAGCCGCCGGATCTCGGCCACAAACGTCCGCTGGAACGGCGTCACGTCCGGATTCAAGTCCCGGAACTGCACATGGCCCAGCTCGCCCAGCTCATGCACCGTCTCGTGCACACTCTCCGTCGGAATGTACACCTGGACCAGCGACATGGCCGCCGAGCGGAACAGGCTCTCGTCGCTCATCGTCGCCTGCGTCCAAGTCCGCTGGGCGAGAGGCGTGGCTCGTCGTGCGCGGGCCCCCTACTTCGGCCGAGAGCACGTGGATCCCTCGCCGCCACCGCCGCCGCCGTGACGCGTCCGCCTCGCATGAGGATCGAGCCGCTGCTGCTGCTGCTCCTCGTCGTGGCGGTCGCTGCGCCGTGCGCTCACGCATGGCGGCTCTGGCCACCGAAGCGCTTCGCTGAAGAGGGGCTCGTGCGCGCAGGCGCGCTCGGTCTGGGCGACGTGCGGGGGCAGGTGGCGGCGTGGAGCTACTTTTCAAGCACCCGCTTCCTCGACGTGTGGATCGTCGATGCCCTGCGCCAGTCGGTGTCGGTGCATGCATGGGACCATGCGCACTTCCAGTTCAACGCCAAGCCCGTCGCGCGCGTGTCGGTGCCGGACGGCCTGCACATCGTCGACGCCGTCGTGGCGGACTACACGCACGACGGCCACGCCGACCTGCTCGTGATGGCCGAGGGCCCCACATCCACGACGCTCTCGCTCTACCTGTGGGCCGCGGTCGTGGCGCACGACGGGAGCCAGACTCTCGCGCCGCCCATCACGCTGCCCGCATCCACACGCGCCCATCCGCTCACGATCGACGCCACCGGCGCCCTGGCGGCCGACTTGCTGGGCCACGTGGCTTCCGACCCCACGACGCTCTCGCTCTGGCACTATGCGCAGGACGCGTTTGTCACGGAGACGCTCGCGATGCACAGCAACAGCACGCCGCCGTGCCAGCTGGCGCATCCGCACAGCTCCGCTCACGTCGACATGAACGGCGACTGCCTCGCCGACCTGTTTCTCGTGTGTGACGCGGGGCGTGGGCGTCTGTCGTACCAGGTGTGGACGGCGCGCCGGGACGCGCCGCAGACGTACGACTTGGCGCGCGTCGGCGATCTCCCGCCCGGCACGGGCGCCCTGTCGTTTGCGGACATGAATCGCGACGGCACGATCGACGTCGTGTTCCCTGCGTGTGAGCGTGACCGCTGCTACATCCACATTGCGTACAACGAGCAGGTCCCGCTGTGTGCGCCTGAGCGCCGCGGCCTGTGGGGCGCGCACAACACGAGCGCCGAGCGGTGCCGCGATGCTGCGCAGCTGTGCACGCCCGACGACTCGTTCGTGCTGCGTGACGGCCCCGACCTGGTGCGCATTCCGATCGATGCGCTCACGAGCGATCGGCGCCTCCTGCTCGTCGACGACATGGGCGCGTCGCAGCCCGTGCCCGTGCGCGTCGGCGACTACAACCTGGACGGCTACCCTGACCTGGCCGTGCTCACCGTGCCGCGGGGAGCGGCGCCGGGCGAGACGCGCGTCCATCTGCTCGAGAGCCGGCCGTGTGGTGGGGCGTCGAGCGCGGCGCCCGGCTGTGCGCCGGGCGGGCCGGAGCACCGCACGTTTGCGCGCGTACGACGCTCTGTGCTGGACCGCGAGGCGTACGTGCGCAGTGTCGCGTTCATCGACCTCGATGAAGACGGCACGCTTGATCTCATGCTCCAGTCGCTGCCGCCTGTGACGACGCGCGCGTCGGCGGCGCGCGTTGTGTCGTTTGTGCGGAACAACGACTTTCACGACGCCTTCTTCCTCAAGGCGCTCTCGCAGCGTC
This sequence comes from Malassezia arunalokei, assembly GCA_029542905.1. Classification (NCBI taxonomy): domain Eukaryota; kingdom Fungi; phylum Basidiomycota; class Malasseziomycetes; order Malasseziales; family Malasseziaceae; genus Malassezia; species Malassezia arunalokei. The sequence goes on from CP119924.1 coordinate 80,753, forward strand.
GTGCGGACGGGAGCGCGCTGCTGGGCGCGTCGTACAAGTTTGCGGTGCTGGATCCGAATGGCGTGCGGCGGGCGCAGCAAGTCGCGCAGCAGGCGCAGACCGCGTACGGTGCGCTGCCGACGCCGTATGCGTTCTTTGGGCTGGGGCGCACGAACAACTATGTCGAGTCGCTCTTTGTCGGGAGCACGCGACGGCGCGCGCCCGCGCACCTCGTGCTGGAAGGCGTCGTGCCGAACAGCGAGGTGCGCGTGTATCCGAGCGGCGCCGACACGTGGCGTCGGGAGCTGCTGTTGCATCCCGCCGACTGGATCCCGTACGTCGCGCTCGCGCTCGGCACGCTCCTCGCGCTTCTCGCGGCGATGATCTGGATGCTGGACCGGCACGAGAAGCACGAAGATGAGCGCGAGCGCCGCCGCGCCGTGCACGCCATCAATTTCGATGCGCTGTAGCCGACGACGTAGCCGGCCGACGGGCTGTAGATACCTCCTTCTCCACCTCCCTCCACCACGATGCAGTCCGAGACGACGAGGAGCCAAGGCGGCTGGCTCCTGCTCGTGCTCGCTCTGCCGCTGTGTGTGGTGGTGCTTGAGCGCGTCGTGCTTCCTCTGTTTGTGCGCTGGGTGTGCCGTGGCCGCGCGACGGTCCGATCCGCGAGCTTGGTGCGTGGCGTGCAGGACCTCGTATGGGGTGACGTCATCCGCGTGCCGTATGCGTACGTGCGGTGCCAGGCGCGGATGCCGTGCCTCGTGCTGCATGTGCGTGGCCTCACAATCGAGTGCAAGCCGCGCAGGGCCGCTGTCGCCGAGTCTGCGCCGGCCGTGCGCCGCGTGTCGCGCCGCGCCCTCGTGGCGCTGTCGTTCCTCGCGAACCTCGTCGCGATCGAGGCCCATGATACCCACGTGGTGCTCCCCGGCGCCCTGTCTTTGACGCTGCGTCGCGTCTACGTGCATGCGTCGGTCCTGCTCCGCTACCTGGCGCCTCAGCCGACGACCGCGGCCGCCCGCGACGGCTTTGACGACGCGCCGGCCGTCGAGCCGCGCCACGCGCTCCGCCTCCAAGTGCCCGAGGCGCGCGCGAGGCTGTGCCTGGACGTGGACGACGCGCGTCTCGTGCACAAGGAGCACACGCTCCTCACGCTGCCGCACCGCACGACGCTCAGCGTCCAAGCGCGGCTCCGGCACACGCTCCTACCTGCCTCGCTCTCGATCCGCGTCGCGGTCGCCGACGTGCACGCGCATCTCGCGGGATGGCCCGCGAGCGCCCGATCCGCGCGCGCCGCTGCGCCGCCGCGTGCGCCGCCCGCCGTGCTGACCTACCTCGCGAGCGCCTCGCTCTCGGTATCGCGGGCGACCGCGACGCTCCCTGTCCGTGGCGCCGATCCCCTGTGCACGACGCTCACGCACCTGCATGCCTCGATCGACCCGAGCCGGCCTACGCACGGCGTGCACCAGGCGTGGTTCGGCGCCTGTGGCGTCGAGCGCCGCCGCGACGCCATCGTCCTGCACGAAGCGCGGCGCGTCTGGGCGCTGCATCTGCGCCTGGCGTCGTGGCATGCGCAGATCGGCCCGATGCACGCGCAGATCGCGCACGTCTCGTGCTGGGCGCGCACGTCGTGCACGCCGTATGGCGTCCTCACGTCGGAGCCGCCGTGGAGCGAGCCCAACGAGGCGGCGCTCGTGCTGCGCGCGAGTGTGGGACACGTGCGTGTGCAGCCGCACGCGACGTACCTCGCGCGTCTCGTGCCGCTCCTGCGCACGTCATCATCGCGGCCGCCGCCGCCGCCGCCGCCGCGCGTCGCATGGCTCGTCCAGCTCGGCGCCCTCGACGTGCAGGAGGCCGACGGCCTGCGCGTCCACGTCGCACGCACGCATCTGAGCGTGCGTGCGTCGTACGCCGAGCGCCGCGGCGCATGCCCGATGCAGTACGCGCTCGAGGCGAGCGCCGGCTGTGGTGTCGTGGACGCGTACGTGATGCGCGCGCAGGCCCGGCATGACCTCCTGCACATCGCCGCGCCCACCGCCACCTATACCCTGTGCGTGCCCGTCGGCCTGCACCGCGAGACGTGGGCGCCGCAGCCGCACTGGGCCGAGCGCGACGCCGATGTGGCGCTCGCCGCGCACCGCATCGACGTGCACATGTGGTCCGAGCCCGTCCTGCACGCGGCCGAGGCGCTGGTCCGCGCGATGGCGTCCCACGAGCCGCCGCCGCGCCGCGAGGCGCCGCACGCGGAGGCGCCGCACGCGGGGCCACGACACGTGCACGTGCATGTGGGCGGCACGGCCGTGTACGTCGGCGGCGCGGACGCGCACTTTGAGCCGCACGTCCGGCGTGGCATCGGCCTCGTGCTCGGCGCGACGGCCGTCGACTATGCGCGCGCAACGTCTGCGCCGCTGGACGCGCGCGTGCAGGACGCGCGGCAGGCGCTCGGTCTGCCGCGCCCGATCGAGCATGTCGCGCACGCGGCGGGCGGAGCGGCTGTGCGCGTCCTCGTATCGGACGTGCGCCTGTGCCCGATCGTGCATCTCGCGGCCGCGCACGATGCGCCCGTCGAGCCCAACGCGCAGGATCAGCAGGGCGTCTACGCCGCGGACCGGTGGGACTTTGCCGCGCCGACCGTGCACATGCCGCGCCAGACGCCCCGCCTCCACCAGCTCGAGCGCGGCACGGACGTGGCGTATGCGCCGCACGTGCAGATCGACGCCCAGCGCCGCGGCCGTGCGCCGCTCGACGCTCACGTTCACGTGACGCACACGAGCCATGTCCGGCTCCGCCTCCTGCACACCTACTGCCTGCTCGTGGCGGCGGCGACGGCGCGGCGGCTCGTGCGCGAGCGCCGCCGTCCGCGTCGAGAGGCGGAGCGCGTGCGCTGGACGCTCGATGCGCCGCGCGTGCACGTCCACATCGACCTGCCGCACGAGCGCCGCGTGCGCGTGCGCGTGTCGCAGCTGGCCGTGCGCGGCACGGAGCGCGTGTCGCTCGACGCGCTGCGCGCGTGCGTGCCGGGCGGCGACGGCGGCGTGTGGGACGAGGCGGTGATCGCGCGCCGCCTGCTGCTGACGCACCGCGGGCGCGCGGCGTGGTGGCTGACGGGCGACTGTCTCCACGTGCGTGTGCCGTACGGCTACCACACGCACAAGCTGATCGAGGCGTCGATCGTCGCGTTCAAGGCGACGAAGCAGCTGTTCTTCCAGTTCTGGCGCGGGTGCACGCACAGTGTGATCTACCCGCACGACGAGGCGCCGAAGCGCCTGCCGGCCGTGACGGTGCGCCTCGGCATGCTCGTGCTCGAGGCGGCGGACCACGGCCTCGATGCCGCGCTGAACCTGCTCTTCCGCACGGGCATGGACGAGCAGCTGCTGCGCCTGCAGCGCACGAGTGCCGCGCACGATGCGGCGCACTGGATCCGGCGGTGGCGCCGCGCGCGCGATGTGCGTGCGCAGCGCGAGCACGATCTGCGCTCGTACATCCACAAGCGCGTGTTCCGCGACGCGGACGACGTGCGCGCGTGGCCGCTCGAGCCGCCGCTGATCCGCGTGTCGCTCACGATGCTCCGCCTGCAGGTGTCGCCGCCGACGGGCTTTGCGCTCGACGGCGTGCATGCGTGGCTGCACGAGCAGGCGGGCAACCCGGTCGATCTGCCGTACACGACGCTCATCCCGATGCACGTCCGCCTGCGCGTGTCCGAGGCGCTCGTGCGCCTGCGCGACTACCCGCTGCCGCTCCTGCACGTGCCGCCGCGGGACGACCTCGACGTGTGCTTCGACGCCGAGGGCGACGTCGTCGTCGCCGAGCAGCTGGGCGACGCGTTCTCCGTGCGGCACGTGCGCACGACGATCGTGCCGGCCGTCGACAGCCGCCACGGCGCCGAGCACGGCCTGCTCGTGCCGAAGAGCGCGATGACGCCCAAGGTGTACGGCCCGCTCGTCGTGCGCGTGGCGGCGCAGCGCCCGACGGTGCTGACGTGGGGGCACGCGCTGCAGCCGGCGCTCCAGGACGTGCTGCGCGTGTTGGACGCCATCACGAGCCCGCCGCACGACCCGTCGCCCAAGCCCGGGCCGTGGGACAAGCTGCCGTTCCAGCTCCAGGCAAGCGTCCGCCTCCATTTCGCGCAGGATGTCCACCTCCATTTGCGCGGCACTCGGCAGCCGTACGAGGTGACGGGCGCCGCCGCCGGCTTTGTGCTCGTGTGGCGCGGCGGCGTCGAGCTGCGCCTCGCGCGCGGCCTGTCGGACCACGAGTTCCTGCAGGTGCGCAGCAGCGAGCACCTGCTCGCGATCCCGGACCTGCGCCCGCTCGTCGACCCGGCGGGCGTCGGCCTCGCGTCGCCGCCGCGGGCGCGCTCGCCGCACGCCGTGCTGCGCCGCCCGGACGCGCCGCCGCCCCTCGCGCTCGACAAGGTCGCCTGGCACCTCGCGGGCGGCGTGCGCTGGGGCATGGGCTTCGTCTCGGAGCACACGTGCACGGACGCGACGTGCGAGCGCACGCCGCCGTGCCGCGGCGCGCCGTTCGACCGCGCGTGCCGCGTCCTGGGGCGCATCCCGCACTGGCGCGTGCGCCTGCGCACGTTCGAGGGCTTCGCGCGCCTGCCGCCCGCGGAGCGCACGGACTCGTACCGCGGGTGGCGCTCCGACTTTGCGCACCTCTCGATCTCGCTGCAGGCCGCGGGCGCCGCGCGCGGCGCGCCGCGCAACGGCCTGTACCTCTCGTGGCGCGCGTGGGACCACTTCCGCGACTGGCTGCACCTCTTCCACGACCGCCTGCACCTGCCGATCCGCCACGGCCCCGTGTTTCCCAAGCCGCCGGGCGTCAAGGCGCCCAAGTTCGGCCGCTTCGTCGCGACGATCAAGTACCGCTTCCACGTCACGGACCTCCATGTCGCGCACACGTACGCGCGGCGCGCCGCCTTCGATCTGCGCCACCACCTGCGCACGTTCGTCGGCGTCAAGGCGCGCGTCGGCACATGCGCGCTTGATCTGCACCAGCGCATGCAGGCGTCGCCCGCCTCGCCGGCGCGCCGCAAGCCGCTGTACGAGGCCGAGGCGGACGTGCGCGACGCCGAGCTGTTCGCGCTGTGCGCGCGCTTCCGCGAGCACGGCGCGCCGCCCGACGTGCCTCTGGACGCCGACGACGACGCGCTCCGCGACGTGTGGGCCGACGACACCGACGGCGCGGCCGCCGACGACGCACGCATGTACGACCCACTCGACTTCCGCGACGCCGGCACGCCCGCCGCGGCAGACGCCGCGCCGCGCCTGCACATCCGCCGCGTCCTCACGCTCGAGCGCTTCCACGCCCACCGCCTCGTGCGCCCGACGCGCGGCGCCTACTCCAAGTTCGGCCACGAGCCGACGCACACGTGCCTCATCGGACACGCCGCGCCGCCGCGCGTCGGCGCCGAGGGCGACGCATACCCGCACCAGGTGCTCGTCGACCGCCCCGTCGGCGTGCTGACGCACGCGACGCGCGCCGTCCTCCTCGCGTACTACGAGAGCACGCTCGTGCACCGCAGCTGGGCGCAGCGCCTCGGCGTGTCGGCGCAGCGCGAGCTGCGCGCGCTCCTCGAGCGCGCACGGCAGCATGGCGCGCGCAGCGGCGCGTCGGCGGGCGGCGCCGCGGGCGTGTCGCTCGACGACGTGCTCGCCGACACGCTGCGCCTCGCCGCGCAGAGCCTGCCGGCGACGTGGGTGCACGACTTTGGCGCCGAGCACAGCGCGACGCACGCGCCGAGCGACGCGATCTCCGACGCGTTTGTCCTGCGCACCAAGATGCTGTGCGTGTGCGGGCAGCCGGCGCTCGTCGTCCGCACGCACGCACACTCGGCAGTCGTCGTGCACGCCGACGAGCTGCGCGTGCGCACGCATGTCGTGAGCGACCCGCTGTACGACGAGCGCTCGATCCACAGCCACGTCCTGCACCGCCACTTTGTGTCGCTCGCGTCGCTCCAGCTCTTCCACACGGCGCGCGGCGCGCCGCTCGACCGCGCCGGGCGCCTCCCGCCCGAGGCGCTCAGCGGCGGCGCAGGCTACGCGCGCCTCGTCGACCGCACGCACGCGTACGTGCTGTACGACAAGCACAACCGCCTGCGCCTGCCCGACCGCACGCGCTCCGTCGTCGCGCACGCGCGGCGCGACGATCCCGCCGTGCAGTACCTGCACCACCGCACGGACCTCGTGCAGTGCATGTGCCCGCCGCTGACGCTCACGGCGACGGGCGCGCAGTTCGCCGCGCTCTCACACGTGTACCATCTCCTGACGCCCTCCGACGCACAGGACCAGCCGCGCGCGCGGCGCCGCGATGCGCTCCTGTACAGCCGCGCGTGGGACGACGCGCCGTACGTCGTGCGCCTCTTTGCGACGTACCAGCGGCACATCCACGACACCCTGCACCGCCTCGCCGCGTACGAGGCCGAGGAGCGCCTCACCGACGCGGGCCACGCCGAGTACGCCCGCCTCTCGCTCGCGCTCCTCGACCTGTACGCCGACATGGGCGCGCTCGAGGAGGCCGTCTACCTCTCGCACGCCTCGGCACGCGACCGCTCGCAGCACCGCGCGCTCCTCGTCCGCGCGCGCGCCGACGCGATCGAGTGGCATCTCGTCGACGCCCACGACGGCCTGCACGTGCGCCTCGCGCTCCGCGGCACGTCGTTCGCGCGCCTCGCGCTCGTCAGCGGCACGTCGATGCACTGCCTCGCGGTCCACGACCTGCACGCGCGCAACGTGCATCCCAGCGCGTACTTCCCCGACATGCTCACGCCGCACTGCCCGCCGGCCGGGCACCCGATGATCGGGCAGCGCTTCCTCCTCGCGCACTGGCTCTGCCTGCCGCCGCGCGGCGGCATCCCGATCATGGACCGCTGCGAGCTGCATCTGCATCCCGTGCGCGTGCAGCTCGAGCTGCGCGTCGGCCGCCAGCTCACCGAGTACCTGCTCGGCGCACGGCGCCCCGCGCCTCGCGACGACGCGCGCCGGCCGTGGCTCCGCCGCCTCGTGGCCCTACGGCGCCAGGCGCGCGCGCACGACAGCGACTCGGACGGCCTGAGCGCGAGCGAGTCGGACGACGACGACGCGCCCCTCCGTCTCGCGCCCAGCGCCGACGACGCCGCGCACATCGACGCGCTGCGCGCCGCGATGCTGCACCGCGCACGCACGTACATGTCGTTCGTGCACGTCGTCTTCGCCGCCGTCGACGTCTGCCTGTCGTACAAGGGCGACGGCGAGTACGCGCTCACGAACCTGTACGACCTGCCGCTCCAGCTGCCCCGCCTCGAGTACGAGCACGTCCTCGGCACGCACCACGACCTCGTCGACCTCGTGCGCCGCGACCTGATCCGCATCGCATGGCACCACCGCCACACGCTCCTCAAGGGCGTCATGTCGACGAACGCACGCAAGCACGCCGCGCTCAAGAGCCGGCAGGCCGACCGCCTCTCGCACGCCGAGGGCGCCGACGCGGACGACGACGCGCGCCGCGCGCGGCGCTGGTTCTCGCGGCCTCTGCCATAGCTACGTCGGATCTATATAGTCGCCCGACGCATCCGCGTCCGACGCGGCGTCGTCCTCGTCCTCCGCCTCGTCCTCCTCCTCCTCGACACGCACACGCTCGGGGCCATGCGCAAAGGCCGTGCGGCCCTCGCGCACGACGTGCGTCATGTGCGGCGCATCGGTCAGCAGGCGCGCCTGGGCGAAAAACAGACGCACCTCGCGCTGCGACACGTTGCGGATATGGTACGTATTGCCCTTCGGCACCAGAAACATGCCGCCGGACGCAATCACAAAGCGCGTGCGGTGCACCATGACTTGCACGACACCACGCAGCACGACAAACGTGTAGTTGTTGTCCTTGCTCGGCTTCGCGGGCTTCTCGCCGCCCTCGGGAATGACCAGCACACCCGCCGCCATAAAGTCACTGATGCCAAAGATCTTTTCGTACGAAAACGCCTGGTTGAACGCCGGGCGCGGTCGGATCCCCGCCGCCGTGCACGCAATGCGCATCGTCACCTCGGTATTCGTATCCGCATCCATCACGCGCCCATACGGATCCGTGTCCGCCTCCCACGCCTCGGCGGCCTCCTCATCGTCCTCATCCTCCTCGACCGGCGACAGTCGCGGCACATAGTTCCGCGAGCCCGGCGGCCGCCCCGGCTGCGCATACCCCGCCGGCTTCGCCCGGAAGCGCCGCATCCCAGAAAACGTGCCTTCGCCCGGCGCACGCGGCACACGAATCACCTGCTTCAGCACCGGCGCCACGACCCCCGTCAATGCATCGCCCGTCGGCTCATCCGGCTTGCCATACAGCGCGCGCTCCCCGCGCCACCAGTCCAGCGGCGCAATGCGATGCCGCTTGCCCCGCCGAAGCCCCTCGGGATTCTCCAGCTGCCACGCCGGCGGGTCCAGTATGCGCTCCACGACCCGCTGCGCCGGCCTCTGCCGGCCCGGCGGACGCCCCGGTCGGCCACGCAGTGGCGGCATCGACGGATCCTTGCGCGGCCGTCCGCGACCCCGCTTGATCGGCACAGGCTCCGGCTCTTCCTCGTCGATGGCATCGAGCGCCTCCATCGGCTCACTCGGAGGATCCGAGGCCGAGGCGGCGTCGTCCCATGTCGGTCGCGCCAGCTCAGACGCGTCGGGGCGCAGGAAGGACGCCTCGCCCACAGCTAGGCGGGACGCCTCGGGGCGCAAAAACGACACGTCGCTCACAGATAGGCGGGACGCCTCCGGGCGCAGGAAGGACACCTCCGTCTCTGGCAAGCGCGATGCATCCGGGCGCGCAAATGACACCTCCGTCTCTGGCAAGCGCGATGCCTCGGGGCGTAGGAAGGACGCCTCGCTCACAGATAGATGCGATGCCTCCGGGCGCAAAAACGACACGTCCGTCTCTGGCAGGCGCGACGCTTCCGAGCGCACAAACGACGCCTCGCTCACAGACAGACGCGATGCCTCGGGGCGCAAAAACGACACGTCCGTCTCTGGCAGACGCGATGCCTCGGGGCGTAGGAAGGACGCCTCCGCGAGCGACGTAGCAGGTCGGGCCCACGACGCATCCGTCCCAGGCAGCGACACATCCATCAGACTCGCTCGCGACGCAGCAGGTCGGGCCCACGACGCATCCGTCCCAGGCAGCGACACATCCATCAGACTCGCTCGCGACTCGCTCCCTCTGCCTCGCGGCACCACGACAGGCGTGCTTGTGCTGGGCAGCGCCGCATCCATAGGCACCGGCGAGCTCGACGCCAGCCGAAACGTCCGCTCAGCGCGCGAAATGTCCACCGTCGAGTTCCACAGCGTCTCGTCCGCACGCGGCGCCAGCGACGGCCGCGCCTCTAGGCTCTCAGCCGCCATCTGCGGCGCCTGTCGATGCCACGCCTCCGAGCCCGCCTCACTCGGCGCCTCGGCATCGTCCTCCGACCCCTCCATCCACTCCAGCACACGCTTCGACTCCGCAAAAAACGCATCGAGATCTTCCTGGCCTTGCTCATCCAGTCGGACAGACCCAATGCGCAGACCCGTTCGCGAGCCGAGACCCGCCTCGTGAAACCGCCGCGCCGGCGCGGCCTGCATGTCGTCGTCCACGTCCCAAACGACCCCCGCCACGAGGCGCGCCTCGCCGTGTTGTTGTCACGTGAGACGACAGCGCCTCGTTGTCGTTTCGCCACATGCTCGGGCGGCAAGCGCTGCGGGCCTGGGCGCCGCCACGGCGGGGCGACCGCATCGCCGTGGCCATGTCAGGCGGCGTCGACTCGTCCGTCGTAGCGGCCCTGCTCGCACAGCGCGACTACGACGTGCGAGGCGTGTACATGCGGAACTGGTCGACGGCCGACGAGATGGGAAGTATGCAGGGCGGCAGTGGCGGCGTCATGGGATGTGCGTGGCAGAAAGAGTGGCACGACGTCCAGGCCGTCGCACGGCAGCTCGGCATGCACGTCGACATGATCGATCTCTCGCGCGACTACTGGATCCACGTGTTTGAGCCGGCGCTCGAGCAGTGGACGGACGGCTCGACGCCGAATCCGGACGTGGCGTGCAATCGCTCGATCAAGTTTGGCGCGCTGCTCGATGCCATCCAGGCGCCCTGGCTCGCGACGGGCCACTATGCTCGTATAGGCACGCGCTACGAGGGCCCGACGCCCTTCCCTGTCGTGCAGCGCGCCATCGACGCTACGAAAGACCAGTCGTTCTTCCTGTCGTCCGTCCCGTCGTCGCGCCTCGCACGCAGCCTCTTCCCCCTCGGCGAGCTCCGCAAAACCGACGTTCGTCGCATCGCACGCGCCTTCCAGCTGCCGACCAGCGACAAGGACGAGAGCATGGGCCTGTGCTTCGTCGGCGAACGAGGCAGCGGCGCACACGCCTTTGCCCGCTTCCTCGATCAGTACGTGGTCAGTGAAACAGGCGACTTTGTGACGCCCGACGGCCGCATCCTCGGCCGCCACCGCGGCCTGCATACCCTGACGATCGGGCAACGCGCACGGATCGCCGGCGAGCCCCAGCGGTACTACGTCGCGCGCAAAGACGCAGCGACACGCCGCATCGTCGTCGTGCCCAGCAAGACGCATCCCATGCTGCAGTGCACATCCCTCACCACGTCCCCGTTTGCGTGGGCCACCGGCGTGCCGGTGCTACATACCCAGCTGCTCGCACAGGTGCGCTACCGCCAGGCCGCCGTACCTTGCTTCGTCGACGACCACGCCCCCGGCGGCAGCGGCCGCCTCCGCATCACATTCGCTCCGAGCGTCGAAGCCGTCGCTCCCGGCCAGAGCGTCGCACTCTACGACAAAGACACGTGCCTCGGAAGCGGCACCATCGAGCATGTACAGACTATGGCGTAGGCCGAAGCATCCTGAGCGAGCGTGAAAATAGCGACGCATAGTGTGTGTCCCAAAAGGCGTGATCCTCGATGCGCGTGCGCTTCGCGGGCGGCTCGGCATCAGGATCCAGACGCTTGTCAAAGAGACGCGCGTAATGCTCCGACTCGGACGCAGGCGCCTCCTCCGCCTCCCACGTCGTCGCCGGTGCCTCGTCGTCACTTGACGACGTCGCCGCCGCCGCCGGCTCCTCCTCGATCGTAGGCGGCCGCGGAAGACGCAGCTGATCACGCATCCACCCAAACAGCTGCTCGCGAGCCCGCGTCATCTCGTCACGCAGACGCACGCGGTCCGTCGGCGAGTACCGCGGCATGTCGACCGGCGTGCCCAGCACGCGATCGTCCATCACGACCTCCTCGACGACAGGGTGCACCCGCGGCGCATCCTCAGGCGTGGGAAACAGAGAGGCAGCGCACTTCTGCACCTCGTCCAGCGCGACGTGCCGCTCGCTCAGTCGCGCAGCCCACAGATGATCCAGCACGTCCATCCAGTACAGCACATACATGAGCTGGGTATCGGTGTCGAGTGCGTCATCAGCACGGCAGGCATAGCCAACAACGCCCTCTGACATGTCGCTCATGATGCGCATCAGATACGCATCGCGCAGCGCAGCCGTAGCGGCTGTATCCTGAGGCGTCGACGTAACGACACGCACATTCGGCGACCACGCGTCCAGGAACGCACGTAGCGTGTGCAGCGGCGCATCAGGCTCGTGCCTGCGTGTCAGAGACGCTCACGTGCACGTACCGCTTCTGGAACGCACGCGCCATACGCAGCAGCGCATCGTCCAAGTACATGACCAGCCGCGACTGCTGCCGCGCCGTCAGCCCCGTCATGGCAGGCGGCTCCCCGGCCTGGCCCCGGCGCCTCCCTCTTGCCCCACCCCTCTGTCTCGGCCGAGGGAGCAACCCTGCTCAGAGGGGCAACGCATCATATGAACTATACTGTGAGGACTGTGGACCCAGCGCGGTAGGCACTTAGAGAATAGCACATTTCGCCTGGCATGAGTAGCAGCATACATACCTTTTTCCGTACGACCGGCGGCTCGAGTGCCGCGACAATAGCTTCATCAAACACGTTCTTGAGGCCCTTTTGCGTGAGAGCCGAGCACTCGACGTATTTGATCGCGCCAAGCTCACGCGTGAGACGCTCGCCCATCTCGGTCGAGATGGGGCGCTGCTTCTGGCGCGCCAGGCGCTCCACTACTGCGGGGTCATCTCGTAGATCAACCTGCGTGCCCACAATCAGGCACGGCACGCCCGGGCAGTGATGACGCACTTCTGGAAGCCACTTCTCGCGCACGTTTTCGTATGAGGAGGGAGACGTGACCGAGAAACACACAAGGAACACATCGGTCTGGGGGTACGACAGCGGACGCAATCGGTCATAGTCCTCCTGGCCGGCCGTATCAAACAGGCCGAGCGTGTATGGATCCTCACCGATCATGACCGTCACCGCATAGTTGTCAAACACGGTAGGCACATATTCGGAGGGAAACTTGTTGGTGGTGTACGAGATCAGCAAACACGTCTGCCGTTAGCCACACCCTCCTCGCATCCGCATACCTTTCCGACAGCACCGTCACCCACAACCACACACTTGATCGTCTGCATACTCACGCTCCGCTACACGGGCTGGCTAGGGACGCGACGTGCTCAAGTGAAGGGGAGAAAAAAACCGTGCCGCGGTCCTCGGTCGGAGCGACCCTGAAAATGGAGGAGTGTATCATGTACATCGGCCCGCGCATGCCACGTGGCTTATCTACGGAGAGACGGAGGCACCGTGCGAAACGGATTGGTGGATGGACGCGCGGCACCAGGGCCGTCCGGCACGAACGCCAGACCCTCGAGATCACGCAGAGCCGGCGACAGCTGCAAGGAACGCCGTCCGCTATCGGGGATGGAAGACACCGACGCCCGTGACACGCCCCGCTGAATCGCACGCTCCGCCCAAGGTGACGAGCGCGGGGTATCCAAAGACGCACGACAGGTGTGGGACAGGCGCAAAGGCGAGCTCCTCATCAGCCTTTCAGGAGAGCCGCGCGGCGTGCTAGGTGCAGCAGCAGCCGTCGCCGCCGCCGCCACAGGGTCACCGGGCGCACGCTCGAAGGACGCACGTGGCTGAGAAGACGACGACGCACTGTTGCGGCGCTTGAAGCGGAACGGCGACGCTTGAGCTAGTTTCGTGGGCAGCAGCGATCGTCGGCGCGACGCGCGCTCGGCGCGTGGCTCTTCCTGACTCGGCTCCGGCGGCGCAGTGCCTTGATGCTCGAGCTGGCTGATCCGTAGCGTCTCGCGCAGCATGAGGTCATCGAGCTCCTCGGGCGAGAGAGCAGCGAGCGTGCGGGCCATCTGATCGCCCACCTGTGGGCGAGTTGGATCGCGGCAAGCGAGCGACGAGTGCACATATCGCTGCAGCTCAGTATGCATGATATGGCCATGCAAGATGATGCTGCCTCCCGGCCCTGGACGCCCAATATGTCGATGCTGTGCCACAAACGTTGCGAGGGCATCGCCTGTTCGAGAGGACGACACACCCACAGGCACGAGGGAGCCGCCCTCTTCGCGTAAGATCACGCGGCGATTCGCCTGGCGCGCAGCATTGCGCACAGCACGATCGAGTTTGTCGTGCCAATGTGGATGAACGTGGTCGACCAGCACGACCGCCTCATGGTCCGCAGGGAACGACACCCGCTTCGTGTCAGAGGTGTTGCCACCTGTGCCGATCGCTTTGGCGGCATGCTCAATCGCCGCCTGTGCATCCACGCTAGGTGCGTCTCGCGCATACACCACCCCAAAGTTCGGCTCGACGCAGAACGGACACGCAGCCGGCTGAGACGACGGCGGCACTTTCGTAGAGGGATCGACCCGCTGAATCTGTACAAAGCACTCGGTGCAGATCGGCTGTGTGCAGCACCGCGTTTGGTTCAGGTGCATGGGATAAAAAAGAAAGCAGATAGGGCACTCGGACCGGACGAGCGCCCCTTCCAGCTCCCCCTCATCATTGGCGCCGGCATAAAACGGGCTTAGCCGGCGCTCGACAATCCACTGCCGCACCTGCATGTCCGCATAGTCCGTCTTGTCCTTGTACAGTCCCTGCCGAACGACAAATCCACCATCCACGCGTGTCTTGGACGAGATGCGCCGCTGAGAGCCGCTGGCATTTTCACGCGCCGATGTGCTGGTGGCGGCCGACGAGCCACTCGTGTGGGTATGGGAGCTCTGCAGAGATCGCGAGCGCGGTCGGCTCTGTGCGAGACCGGCACCCATGCGAGAAGAGGGCACGGATGCATCCTCTGCCCGACCGAGATGCTGTCCCATCGCACCTCACACGCACGGGCCGTGGTGGATCGGACGTCGTCGAAAAAACAACGGCGTGCCAAGTCTCGACGCAGTGGAGGACCGGCTGGAAATCGCCACCTGGGTCGTTCGTCATGGACGACGTGTATCGAGCTTGGGCCACGTGGGAAAAAGAACCCACCCAAGAGGCCCAGCAGGTCTTGCTGGAACGAGCCGCGGTGGCGTGTGCCCAGTTTCGGGCATGCCCCACCGAGCACGATGCGCCTGCCGTGTGGGCGTGGGCCATGCGCGTCGTGCATGCGTGGCTCGACTACGAGGGCCGTATCGATCCACGGCAAGAGGACGTGCGTGAGGCACGGGCGCAGCATGCCGACGTGGTGCGTGCAACGCTCGGCATTCTGCGCAATGCATCACTATCAGAAGCCTACGCGTGCCAAGCGCTGGCGCACACCGACACGCTGGCTCAGCTGTGTGCCATGTGCGTCGCGTACGAGCGCATGTCCGAGCCAGCCCTCCTCGTCATGATTCGTGTCCTGACACAACTACTCGTAAATCTCGTGACGCGACACGAGGCTGTTCGCGATACACTATGGACGCTGCTAGCTGTGCCGCCGCCCCACGAGGCCGGCGTGGCGGGCGAGACGATCCTGCGGCTGCTCGCCAGCGCCGACGATCGCACGAGTCTGGCCGCCCATGTATTTCTGCTGAACAGCGCAGCGCCACACACCTGCCACAGCCTCGTACACACCGCGCATGGCCGCCGCATCCTGCAAGTCGTCCTAGCCTCGTATGACGCGGCCCTCGTCCACGAGGCGTCCGATACCTTGCACGTGATCCTTGCCCTGACCAGCCGGCTCTGCGCGCATGGGCATTGGGGCCCTTTGCTCGTGGCGCTTGGGCCCACAGAGGACATGAATGCGAGTCAGCTGGCTCTTGTGCGTACACTCATTGACAACATGCACATGAAAGAGGAGGGGGCGTCGGCGAGTATGATCGCGTGCCTGGAGCCGCTGGTGGGAATGGTCACGGATCTCTCACGTGCTACGACACAATGCCTCGCCACGATCCAAGCTGATCCGGCGCAGGTGCCACGCCTCGTGCGAGCGCATGTGGGGCTCCTGGCATTGCTCGAGGCCGTGTATGTGATGGCGTTGCACGCACAGGAGACGCCATCCAACGAGTCCGCACGCATACTCGCCGTCATGCGCTCGTCCGACATGATCCACGCCTGCATTGAGCTCCTCCGCGAAGCACGGGCCTTTGTGCCACCACGCCCGCCTTTCCAGCCAGCAGCTCCCGCCGTGCAGGCGGACGCGCACGAGCGGCCCTCTCAGCTCCATACGCCGCAGCCGGACGATGACCGACCGGGTCTGCCGTACCTCAAGCGCACCGCTCTGCAGGTGCTGGGCACGCTGGCGTTTCGTGCGCAGGGCACGTCGTGGGACGATGTGCATGCATTCCAGGACCGCGTTCGCGAGGCTGGCGGCCTCATCGAGGTGCTGTCGCTCACGCAGCTCGACGAACTGAATCCGTACATCCGCGAGCATGCCATTTTTGCGCTGCGAAACTTGCTGGATCGCAACCCCACGTCGCAGGACCACGTCGCACAGCTACGACCCCATACGTAGATGTTGCAGTCCAGCACCGAACTTGGATGCACGCAGAGCGCGGCGATCCTGTGCCATAGCATCTTCAAACGCATGCATCGAGCGTATGTGGGAGAGCATATCCATCGACGTAGCAACGTGCATATCGTCTCGCAACTGCCGGCGCTTCTCGGCAAGCACGTCCAGCGTCACAGACTGAGGGCGTCGCTCCGTAGGCGGCACATCAGGTCGGACACGTGGCTTTCGAATCGCCGCGGCGACGTGCCGTTCCTGCTCCTTGGCCCGCTCCGTCGCCTCACGCGCCTTTTCTTCCCGCGCTTTCTCCGCCTCGTGGGCGCGACTCTCACGCACACGCGCCGACTCAGCCTCCACAGCAGCTGCACGCTGCTCTGGCGTAGCATCCTTGGCCCGCGTCGGCGTCGGCTGCGTCATAGGCCCAAACAACTGGTCCCATCCGCTCATGTCATGTGCAAACCGCGCCTCGGGCGGCGGACGCGTGCGTGGCTTCTTTGAAGGCGGCGGGGGCGCCGACTCTTGGGCGGGTGCTTGAGGCACATCTGCTGGCGCATCCGCAGCTGGCTCAGCGGGAGCGTCCTTCGGCGAAGTCGCAGGACTGCTCAGCTCCGACCCGGAGTCAAAGTCGTGCATGGCAACGAGCTCGGCCAGCCGCGTGCCGCCGCTCAACCTCTTATCACGTGATCTAGTTCCTAGCAAGCTCCGCCACCGCTCACGCCCTTTTCCTCCCTCGGAGGCATGGTACGTGGCGCGCCGTGACTGACATTCGCAGTCGTTCCCGCGTTTGCTTGCGCAGATTGCGTTCACGGGATCACGCATTTTAGGGCGCGCGTTCATGGAAGCTGGCCGTCAGGCCGTGCGCAGTACGTACGCATGACTGACATGACAGACGTTCGTGCTGGACAAGTAGAGGGCGCCGCAGCGGCGGCAAGCGCGCGTGGCGGTGCATCCGCGCCATCCAACTCTCTGACCGCGACGCACCGCATGGCGCTCGACGAAGCACGCATGATCCTGAATATGCAGGGCGACGTGTCGCTGCCGCCACGTGGCCAAGGCATTCCCGACGAGGTCAAGCGCGAGTTGGTCGAGCGCTATGAACGCCTGTTTGTGATCAATGCCCCGCCTGCACCCAAGGGCAAGCAGGGTGGCGGCCAGGGGTCGTTCTATATCCAGTCGAAGATTGTGCGAGCGCGCGAGCGCATCGAGGCCGAATGGGCCCTCCAAGCCCCTCCGCCTCAGGCGTCGTAAGCGGCGTCGTGAATCGCCACGCTGCGGCCGGATGGATCGCTGTGGTAGTGTTAGATATCCGCTCATACATACGTACCTGGCACAGCCCCAATCACCACGTGGCACCCACCGCACGGCGGTCCGAGCGGCTGCGTCCGAGGGGAACCACGACTCGAACAGCTCGCGAATCATGTACGCCTCCTTGGTATCGGGCGTGTCCACCGGGTAGCGACTCTCGCGCTCGGCAAACTTGTCGTCGCTGACGACACGCTCGGCATGTTCCTTCATGCCATCGATCCACGAGTAGCCAACGCCGTCACTGAACTGCTCCTTTTGGCGCCACAGGATGCTCTCAGGCAAGTACGGCAGACTGCCTTCGATGGCGTGACCCGCCTCGATATCGTCAGGGTGTACGTCAAAGGCCTTGCGCAAGATGTACTTTTCCATGTACGGCCGGCCCTCAGCGTCGCGCTGCTGCAGACTGCCCTTGGAAAACTGCTTCTGCGCCGGATCCAGGTTCATGCACACGTCAAGGAACGCCTTGTCGAGGAACGGCACACGCGCCTCAAGACCCCAGGCCATCGTGCTCTTGTTCGCACGCAGGCAGTCGGCCGTGTGCAGGTTCTTGACACGCTTCACCGACTCCTGGTGGAACGCCTCCTTCGATGGTGCCGCGTGGAAGTACAGATAGCCACCAAACACCTCGTCCGAACCCTCGCCTGAGAGAACCATCTTGACACCTGTCGCCTTGATCTTGCGCGAAAGCAAGTACATGGGCGTTGACGCACGCACCGTTGTCACATCGTACGTCTCCAGATGGTACACAACATCCGCCAGCGCATCCAGGCCTTCTTGCACCGTAAATGTGTACTCGTGGTGGAACGTGCCAAGGAACTCGGCCGCCTGACGCGCCGCGAGCAGGTCCGGCGAGCCCGGCAGACCGATCGAGAACGAATGCAGACGCGGCCATGCCACTAGCGGGCGCGAGTCGTCGTCCAATTTTCGCATCTTGTGCTGCGGCTCTGCCTCAGCAGGGCGTGTCGCATGATGCGCTGCGTCAAGCGCGGACTGTTGTGCCTTGGCTTGCTTGGCTGTCTCGCGCGCGGCAATGGCGGCGATGAGCGACGAGTCCAGACCACCACTCAGCAGCACACCGTACGCCACCTCACTCATCAGGCGCTTGCGCACAGCTTCCTCCAACGTGGTGCGGATAAGCGCGAGGTCAGCGGGCGCTGAAGGCGGCTCGGTTTCGTCCGTGCCGAACCAAGATGGCTGGTAGTACCGCACGAGCTCGTCACCTTTTTCACGCTGGCTATCGTAATAGTGGCCCGGCGGGAATGTGTAGAGACGCTCGCACTCCTTTGCGATAGCCTTGAGCTCGCTCGTAAAGTACAGAGCGCCGGGGTACTCGAACGTGCGACCATAGTACAGGGTCGTGATGCCGATCGGGTCACGCGCCGCAATCACGCGGTGCGGATGTACCCGCGTATCGAGCAGGATGAAAGCAAACATGCCGTCGAGCATGTTGACGAAATCGAGGCCATGTTCGCGATACAGGTACAGGATCACCTCACAGTCGCTATCCGTCTTGAACTCGATCTTTTCCGAGAGCGACGCGCGCAGTTGGCGGTGGTTGTAAATTTCACCGTTGACAGCAAGAAACAGCTTGCCGTCGTCACTCACGAGCGGCTGCGAGCCCGAGTCGACGCCAACGATCGCCAGACGCTCGTGGCAAAGCACGCTGCCACGTGCTGGCTTCTGCTCGTCGCCTTCGTTGATCACGACGCATCCCGACCAGTCCGGCCCGCGGTGACGGATCAGCCGCGACATGGTCAGCATCTTGGACCGGTATGCCTGCGCATCCGGATGATGAATGCAGCCCAGAATTCCACACATGCTGCACAGGAAAAAAAGGCCACGGTGGGAGAAGAAGAGTGGGAGTCACACCCCTCGCCCACCTGGGCACGTGATACACGAACGTCGCGGCGCAGCCAGCTCCGCTTTTTTTCGCGATGCGCCACGTACGTCAGCTGTATCCACCCGAGGTGGTGGTCATGGCGTCGGCCGCGTCGGCCGCGCAGCGAGGCGGCGTGTTTGCTATAGACCCTTCGTCAGCCACAGCGGCGCATGCGCCTCTCCTGCACTGGAAGGGCGTGGCGCAGCCGGCGCGGCATGGCGTCTCGTGCACGCTGTCGTCGACGCATGCAGCGCACGACGGCGGTATGGGTGGCATTCTCTGTGCGATCGAGGCCGACAAGGCCGTACTTGTGCTTTACTCGTGGCAGCGTGATCAGCCGATCGCGCGCATTGTGCTGCCGCAAAAAATGACATGTGCATCACTGTCGCCGCAGGGCACATGGGTCGCCACAGGCACCGTGGACGGCCGTCTATTTGTTTGGGACGTCGCATCAGGGGCTTTGCTTACGTCGTTCGAGGCGCACTACCGTGCGATGACGACGATTGCGTGGACGAGTGACTCGGCCGCTATCGTCACAGCCAGTCAGGACACACGCGTCTGTGTGTGGAGCTGGCCGAGTCTGATGCAGCATACCGACCTGACAGGGAGCGGCTCGCCTGTCGCCCCGTATGCCACGTGGTCCGATCACACCCTGGATCTGACGGCCGTCCACGTCACCCCGGGCGCCTTTCCCCACCACGTCCGCGTGTGGACGGCTAGTCGGGACCACACCGTCAAGGTGTGGGATGCCGGCACCCGAATGCTCGTATCGACGTACGCCTTTGACGCGCCGATCACGAGCATCGCCGTCGACCCACTCGAGCGCTATGCGCTGGTAGCCGATGAGCGTCGGGTCATGCGCCTTGACTTGTATGTCGACGGCACGTTTCGCGGCGGACGTGCATCGGCGGGTGTGAGTGTGCGTGTGCAAGATGCACCGCATGTCGAGGTAGGCGCTGGCGTCACAACGATGGCTATATCCGTCCATGGCACGCATGCTGCGATCGGTACATGGCATGGCACGGTCCCTCTCATCGATATCACTACGCTCCAGACGATCCGCACGCTTGCGCCGCATGCATCCTCGCGTGATCCTGCACAGACGCCCGTCACGTACCTGCACATTCTGCCTCGTCCCACGGATCTCGCTACGCATACCCAGCTACGGGCCAAGAAAAGCGCTACAGAGAGCGTGTACTTGGACGCCCTGCCCATGCCGTGCGTTGCATCGCAGTTCGAGCGCACCATCCAAGTGCCCTCTCACGCATGGATGCGCCTGGGGCACGTGGCGCTCGATGAGGCTCAGTCCGACGCAGCAGAGATGCTGCCCGCCGAGCCAGTGTTCTTGACGGCGCCCTCTGTACCTGCGCCCGACGAGCGCCTACATACCCTCGAGGCACAAGTCCAGCGCGCCAAGGCGCTCAACGACGAGATGTGGCAGCGCCTAGTTGAGATGCATTCACGCACGGGATAGCCACGCATACGGCCATACTTGGCGGTAGCAGTACACGATGCGATCTAGCGTGCTGCGCGCTACGCCGTGCGTTGCATAGCGCCCTATGGCCCAGGTGCCTAGTAGCAGGACGCCCGCAAGAGCAAGACCGGCTTGCATCGCCGAGCGCGTGCGTGCGTAGCGCCTTCGGAGCTTGGGGAGGCCGCCGACCATGTGCACGGCGCCCGCTACGCAGAGCCATGTATAGAAAGACCACGTCACGATAGGAAATGTCTGCAGACCCGCGCCGACATGGGCCATATCGAGCTCGGAGGGCGACAAGTGAGCGATGGGGGCGCGTGACGTCATGGGTACGAGTCGATTCAAGCACACGTGCCAGGCCACAACAGGAATGAGCGCCAGTCCAGCAAAAGCATGCCACGACGTGCGCTTCGTCGGACGCAGCCACCTTCGTATGGCTGAGGCACCCACATGCATGCCCATTGCGCCCCATACGACGATGGGCTCCAGCAGCGCCTGTTGATAGTATTCGCGGCCGAGCAGCATGGTCTGGTTCGCCAAATCGACCCCGCCCGGGCCAGGCACGAGGGCCGCAACGACCGGCGCAGCCAAATGCACTATCAGCACACTTCCGACCGTGGCAGCCGATGCACTCTGTGCCAAGGTGGCATACCGCCACAAGCGCTCCTGCGTCGCGTTCGCCATAGGATACGTGTCCCTCCACTTCCATGCCCTTGTATCGTTTGTTCGGTGGGGCGATCACTCTGTCCCTCGATGGCGACTACCTCGACGCCAGTGACATGCGGCAGGTGCCGGACAATCAAGAAGTGCTCTTGTCGCGCACAACGAACGTGAGTGTCATTGTCGAGGTGCTGCAGTGCGTTGCGGCGCACACGAGCGCGGACGGCATGCGGCAGGGTGTGCATGACCATTTTGACTCGCTCGCTCATGACAACAGCGCAGAAAATACCAAAGTAGAACGTGTCGATGCACTAGAGTGTGCATCGCCAGCGGTGGACGCCACACCAACGCCGTCCCTTTTGCACGGCACCCAGGTGATCCCCAAGTTTGGCAAGGTCCAGGACCTCGATACCGTGCACGTCTATGTGGCCCTGTGGCGCCTGCCATCCAAAAACGTGGACTTGGTCCTCTCGGTGAACGACCCTGAGCCGAGCTGCACGGGTTGGGACGCCGTGCACCGCGCCGCCCATTCACTGCGGATCGTGGACTGGGGCCTCTTCCCATAATGTAGGTGTGTAACTGATGACAGAGCCCCGCTCCAGTGACTGGGAACGTCTTTCACACTCCTTATCATGGCACCGGTGCAATCGTTGTGGCTCCGCTGTGAAACCAAGCCGGCCGAGCATCGCTCGGCCCTGACACCAACTACGGCCAAGAAACTGATCGACGCAGGCTTTGACATCACCGTCGAGCGCGATCCGCAGCGCATCTTTGACGACAACGAGTTCGAGGCTGTCGGATGTCACATGGTCAACTACCACTCGTGGGTCCTGGCGCCACGCACGATGCCCATCCTGGGTCTCAAGGAGCTTGACACGCCTGGACCAGACTTGTCGCACACGCATATCCAGTTTGCGCACTGCTACAAGCACCAGGAGGGCTGGGTCGATGTGCTGGGTCGCTTTAAGCGCGGTGGCGGCAAGCTCTACGACCTCGAGTTTTTGGAGGATGAGAACGGTCGTCGCGTGGCTGCTTTTGGCTGGCATGCCGGTTTTGCCGGTGCAGCGTTGGGTCTGCTCTCGCTGGCCGAGCAGCTCCAGGGCCGACGCCTTGGTCCGCAGACGGCGTACCCGAACGAGGACGAGTTGCTCAAACGGACGCGCGCGGCTGTCGAGGTGATCCGCCAGCACCGTCAGGACAAGCGCGTGACGGCGCTCGTGATTGGTGCGCTGGGCCGTTGTGGCCGTGGCGCCATCGACTGTCTTGTCAAGTCCGGCGTGCAGTTGGACGACGTCGCGCGTTGGGACTTGCAGGAGACGTCAGCGAAAAGCGGGCCGTACCAGGAGATTGTGGACTCGGATTTGTTTATCAATTGCATCTACTTGTCGAAAAAGATTCCGCCGTTTGTGGATGCTGCTCTGTTGCAGCAGGCGGGCTCGAACCGCCGACTCGGCACAATTGTGGATGTTAGCTGTGATACGACGAATCCCCACAACCCGATCCCGATCTACTCGGTCAACACGACCTTTGAGCGTCCGACCGTCGGTGTGCCGGGCGTCGACGGCCTTGAGGTCATCTCGATCGACCACCTGCCGACACTGCTGCCGCGCGAGTCGTCGGAGGCGTTCTCGCACGACTTGCTCCCGTCGCTCCTGCAGCTTCCCTACATCCAGAACGAGGAGCATGCCCTGGATGCTTTGCAGAAAGAGCACGCCGAGGGCCAAGGTGCCGTGTGGGCGCGTGCGGAAAAGCTGTTCCAGCACCACATGGCGGATGCTGTGGCGCACGGTGCGTAATCTAAAAGACAAACACCTGGTCCGTGTCCTTGTTCACGCCTGCTGTGACTGGGAATTGCAGAGCGGACAGGTGCTTCTTCATGGCCTCCATCATGGGTGGCGGGCCGCACATGAGGATGCGGCAGTGGGCGCTGGCGGGCGGGAGGTGCTGGGCGATGGCCTCGCGCGTAATGAACCCGATGCCGCCGGACCAGCCCGTGGGCGGCGGCGTATTGAGAAAGTAGTGCACAGACAGTCGGTGCGGGTATGTGTTTTGCAGCGATGTGAGTTCATGCCGCAACAAGATTTCGTCTTCGGACACGTTGGCATAGAGCAGCGAGAACTGCGTCTTGTCCTTCGGGTCGCGCAGGGCCGCACGTAAGATCTGGAGGCATGGCGTGATGCCCGTTCCGCCGGCGATCATGCCGATCTGCTGAGCCATGTTGCGTGCGTAGGTAAAGCGGCCCTTGGGCCCTCTCATGTCGAGGCTCTCGCCGAGCTGGAGGCGATCGAATGCGCGCGAGACGTTGCCCTTCTCGTACGTCTTGACGAGAAAATCGACGTGCCCAGTCGCAGTATGGTCCGAGATGGGTGTGTAGGACCGGACCATCGGCTTGCCGTCGATGGGCGCACGGATGGACACGTGCTGTCCGATCGGCAGGCCCAACTGGTGCGGGATCGCAAAGCGGTACACGCTGGACGAGTGCGATACGCGCGTGCGGTCTATGAGCTTGAATGCACGCCACTCATTCTGATGGAGCGCCGGCTGCGTCTGAAAGGCGCCGAACCGGTACAGCAGCGCAGCCGAGCACACCAGCCCCACCACAAATGCCACGATGACCTGGGGGTCCGTGAATGCAAAGGCGTCGTGCATATCTTGCAGAAGCCAGTGCATGTGTGCGAACGGACGCGTGACTATGCGCGCGATCCAGGCGCACAGCAGAAAGGTGGCCACCGCTGATGCGAGGGACAGCAGCATGCCAAGCCCAGCGTCCACGTCACGCGTGCGATCGACGTGGGGTCCTCCACATGGTCCACGTGATGATCAAGCCCCACCGCGGTCGGTGACCCGCCGCGTCGCGAGGGGCGATTGCCATGACGATCTCGACGCTGGGCATCCTGGTGCATGTGACGCCTACGCTCGTGGGGAATGCGTGTCGGCACTACGTGCGCTTTTTGCTCGGCTGCGGGTGGTGTGCGCCGCGGGAGTCGGCGAACGAGTTTCTGTACGACCAGCTCTTCCACCTGATTTCCAAGCTGACCATCTATTTGACGCATCACACGGCCGAGGACGTGCAGAAGCTGACGGACCAGCTGGTGCCTGTGCCGCCGTGGTGCTATGATCAGCAGGTCATGATTCCGCTCGAGTGCTGTCACAAGTCGGCGGCGCTCCTGCAGACGTACTTTGGCCCGGAGATGATGCAGTCGTTTATTGGGGGTCCGAGATGGTGGCAGATGCGGAGTCAGGCGGGCATCCCGGCTGACTGGATCGCCCACTACTCGGACTACCACTCGGCGATGGCCAAGCGCGGGCAGAATGCGGGGTACCACACGTCGATGCTGCACCGCCTGACGCGGCACACGGCGCGCGTCAATCCGCGGCATGAGCACCCCACGGAGCCGGATCCGAATATCGTGCGCGAGGCTGGGCGCTTCGCCGATACCACGGAAGAGTCGGAGCGCCTCTCGCGCATTGTGCTGTACATCCACGGCGGTGCGTACTACTTTGGCTCGGTCAATACGCACAAGTACATGATCCACCGGCTGACGACCAAGTTTGGGGGCTTTGCGCTCGCCGTCAACTATCGCAAAGCGCCGCAGTTTCCGTTTCCCTGCGCGATCCAAGACTGCCTTGCTGCGTACCTGTACCTGATCGATCCGCCGTCCGGCGCGCCTCACCCCCCGATTGATCCGTCGCGCATCGTTGTCGCAGGCGACAGCGCTGGCGGCGGACTCGCGCTCGCGCTTCTCCAGCTCATCCGCGATCTTGACCTGCCGCGGCCGGCAGGCGGCCTGCTCCTATCGCCGTGGAGCGACCTGACGCATTCGTTCCCCTCCATCTTGCAGAACACCAAGACGGACTACATTCCGCCGTACAGTTTCCTCCACCGGCCCAGTGTCTTGTGGCCGCTGCCTCGGGATGCCGGTGCGTTTGTGCGCTCGACGGGGCTGCTGCGCCGCTTTCGGGGCAGAAAGGAGGGGCTGTCCGTCGAGGCGAGTGGCCCATGGCATGCGCGGCCGCTGTACATGACGCAGGCGGATGGCACGGCAGCGCCGATCAAGTCACAGATCCAGCTGTACGCGACGAACGCGCAGCTGCGGCACCCGCTCTGCTCCCCTGCGCTGGCGGGCAGTCTCGGCGGCCTGCCGCCGCTCTTTGTGCTCGCCGGCGATGACGAGGTGCTGCGCGACGAGATTGTGTACCTGGCGCACAAGGCAGCGAATCCGGCGGCGTATCCCACGAACCCTGCGCTGCTGCGCGAGTTTCCGCACACGCGCCGCGCTGCCGAGCGATACACGACGCCGACGGACGTGCACCTGCAGGTGTTTGATGGCCAGTGCCACGTCTTTCCCATGTTTATGTACACTCTGTCTGCGCGCCACGCCTTTCGCGCGATGGCCTCGTTCATCAAGCACGTTACGGGTGCGCCGTGCCAAGCCAGCAGTCCTGTGACCCAGTCTTGGGGCAGTGCGCCCCCCGGCAAGAACAAGTATGCGGCCCACGTGCCGCTCGAGCGCCCGCATCTCCGCGACCACATGATCCGTGAGCGCATCGCGCGCGATGGCGATGTGCGTCCGATGGAGAGCGCGAATCAGATCCCGTGTCTCAACCTGCCCCTGACGTCCATCGGCGTCATTTATCCCGCCACATACGCACGCTTCCGCAAGGGCCACACGATCTGGGACAACAGGTACCATCGCGACATCAAGCGCATCAAAAAGAAGCGCACCAGAATGGAGCGACGCATCACACGCATCCTATCCAAGGCGCAGGCAGAGGGCCTGCTGGAGAACCACGGCGACATCGACACCCACGGCACGCGCTGGACAGATCTCGGCACGTACGGCCCCGCTGACCTGCGCGACGAGACACCGCCGCCCTCGGCCATCGTCGCACGCCGCGATACCCCCGATGCTCTGGCCCTCCTCAAGCTCGGTCTGCACCTGCGCGCCCAGCGCCGGCAAGCCCAGAGCCCGCATGACCGCCCGCCCGGCGGCGGTGGCCAGCAGCGCCGCTCGCTGGCCGACGAAGCACCGCGCCGCGCCTACTCGATGGGCGAGCATGTGCACACGGACGATGAGCGGCCTGTGCCGCTCGATCAGTTTGGGTGGTGGCGCTCGCTACTCGTGCGCGGCCGCCCGTCTCGCTCGTAGCTGTATATCCAAGATCCGTGTGAGCAGTTTGGCATCGCCACGCTGCGCTTCGAGCATCTCGATCAAGGTCGGCACGTCCAGCGTGTACTTGTGCGAGAGGCCCTCGATGTACTGCCGCACGTACTCGCGGCATGCGTCCACGTCGCCCGACGCGCGGAGCATGAAGGGCACGAGCTGCCGCGGCGACGCAAAGCCATAGTCCGCGCACAACTCCCACACGCGCGCCTCGTACAGCGCCCGCGCGCGGTGCTTCTCGGCCCGCGAGGGCGGCGAGGCAGGATGCCGCTCGACAGTCGGGGACGGCTCCTCCGGGTGCACGCCACCACGAGCGAGGACCTTGGCATCGTGGTGACCGCTGCGCTGTCCGACACGCACGGACTGGGGCGTGTGCGTCGTGGATTCGGGCGTGTGCACGGACGAAGGCGACGGCGATGGTGTCACGTCAGCCGGTGCCTGGGGCACGTACTGCTCGAGGGCCCGCTCCCACAGCATCCCGCGGAAGCGCTCGTAGTATGCCTGCCACATGTGCTCCGGACGCGTCGGCACCTTGCTCGCGAGCTCTTGCCACACAGACAGGGGGACGTCGGACGACTCGAGTGCGTGCACGGCGTCGTCCGATGCCTCGAAATGCGATGAATGCAGGAGTTCGACGAGCGCGTCAACGAGCATGCACACATGCTCGGGACGCAGAGACGGCACGGACGGCGTGCTCTCTGGCGCCGCCCCGTACTGCGCATCGAACGCCGACAGCGCCTCCTCATCCAGCTCTTCCTCCTCGCTATCGTCGAGCACATCGGGACGGGGCGCCTCGAAGAGGTCGGGGCGATCCCGCAAGTTCTTTTGCAGGAACGACAAATAGCTCCAATACGTGTGCTTCGGATACTCGTTCGCCAGCGTGCGTGCGATGCGCGATACATTGAGCGGCCTAGCTTCCAGCTGGATCACTGAGCGGATGTGCGCGAGGTCCGCGTCATCATAGTGGTTCCGCCCCACCACACGGCCCGTCATAGCGAAGCGAGACACGCGCCGTGGCGACGCGTGGCCCCTGGTCTTTTTCATCACGTGATATCGTACGCACCACGCGTCCGTCCTCCCTGCTGGGTTGTTGTTGACCATGCGGACGCGCCAGGAGTCGCAGCGGCTCTCGGGCGTGGATGCGTCGGCGATGCAGCTGGATGAGATCTTGAGTCACTTTGAGCAGTACCGCCGGAAGCATGCTGCGCAGAACCGCGATATTGTCCAGGCGAATGCCCTAGCGCATGCTCGGATCCGCGAGTTGGAGGCGCGGGTGTTGCAGCTCGAGAGCGAGTGTGCGGAGCACAAACTGGCAGCAGGGCGACAGAGCGCGCATGTGCGGTGCCTCGAATACACGCTGGAGTGCGTCCGTGTCGGCTGGGAGACGATGGCGCACGCCCTGCGTGACTGTGGCGTGCCCACGCCGCAACGCACCCGGGAACGTGCCGCGTCCGCTCTGCCGACGCCGCCGACCGTGCGGACGCGCCAGATCGTGCTGCAGGACGACCGGCCGACGACGCGCTTGCCGGCCGCGTATGCTACGCCCCTCGCGTCTGAGTGGATCCAGGAAGAGGCGTCGTCCCCGACGCCCGTCGACTCGCCCCGTGTCGCCTCGCCCCTTTGTGGCGATGCGTGTCCGCCTTCCGTGAGTCGCCGCCGTCCGAGCCGCCGAGCGCCCTCGCGAGAGCCGGAGATCGAGCCGCCCTCTGCTCTCGACCCTGCCTCTTCTCCTCGCCCCCCATCGCCTCGCCTTGCATCGCCTCACCCCCCCTCTCCTCGCCCCGAATCGCCTCGCCCCGAATCTCCTCCGCCTGCGCCTGAGCAGGAGCGTGCCCAAGCCATGACAGCGTCTCCGCCCGACACTGCGCCTCCCAACGACGTGCCGGCACGCACTCCCACGACGCCTGTGCGTCCTCGCTCGCCCGTGGCCGACGTCGACGTGCCTGATCGGACGCGGCGCACTCGAAAAAGCATCAACTATGCCCTTCCCAAGCTCAATACCAAGATGCGCAAGCCGGATCCGGACGACGATGCGGCGGCCGATACCAAGCGGCCGCGGACGTCGCGGAAAAGCGTCGCGACGCCCTCGCCGCCTCGCCGACCTCGTCGGTCCCGCGATACGTCGCGCCGTGCGACGCCACAGGTCAGCAAGCACCGCAACACACCCGCTGCCTCGCCGTTCCAGCCCCGCACGAATACGACGCCGTTTGTGCCGTCGCGCCCGTCGTCGACCATGCCGAGCTGGGCCTCGTCCCTCCTGCACCTCCCGTCGCCCGAGCCACCGCGTCATGCCAAGGAAAATGCCTTGCCGTGATCTATGTACCATAGCTAGTCGCCAGCCTGAGCCAGCATCCATACCCACCGTGCATCTTCGACATGCCGCATCGCTTCGTGGCCACGCACGACGCGGTCGATCAGCCAGTGCGTCATGCGCCGCGGCGCCGGCCGCAGTGCCTCGCCCTCGTCGTAGTTGACGATGCAGGGCCCCATGTGCGTCACGTACCACTCGCAGAGACGAGTCAGTGTGTTCCACAGCATCAGCCACGTCGAGCGAATGCCCCACAGCATGAGCCCGAGGAGGACGACGCCCGCCGAGCTGCGGCTCTCCCACACCACGGTGCCCTCGGTGCCGTAGGGCGCATGTGGGTAGACGGCCACGGCCCAGAACGGCGAGCCAAAACGAAAGACGCCGTTCGACGACAGGATCGACAACGTGTGGAAGTGGACAGAGAGGCCCATCATAGCGAGGCCCAACGTCGTTTGCCACCACAGCCACTCGGTCCACGTGAGCGACGCGACAGGCGTCGGTGGCGCAAAGTCAAGCCCCTCCCGAAAAGTCACGACGCGCTGCACGAGGCTCGGTAGGCCGTGGCGAGGCAGCGAGAGAAACGGCGGGAAGGACCAACG
This sequence comes from Malassezia arunalokei, assembly GCA_029542905.1. Taxonomy (NCBI): domain Eukaryota; kingdom Fungi; phylum Basidiomycota; class Malasseziomycetes; order Malasseziales; family Malasseziaceae; genus Malassezia; species Malassezia arunalokei. Next base: position 109,922 of record CP119924.1, read on the forward strand.
CCCCAGCGACTCCAGCATGCGCTGGATCATGCCCTGCACAATCTGGAGCACAATCGCCGGCTGAAATACGCCCAGTCGCGCAAAGCCATCGTCACCGGCATCCTCGTCCTCCGCCGAGCCCCACAGCGGCCACGGGCTCCTCGAGCCGGACACCCTGGCACGACCCCACGCCGAAGCCTGGGCCTCCGGCCGATAGGCCGTGGACTGCAAGTGCAGGGGATGCGGCCCAGCAAACATGCCCGGCGCAAAGCGGCGCAGACTCAGATGCACGGCCACGCCCAGCAACTGAGCCATGACGCCGAACAAGAGGAACGACACGACCAAGCGCAGCCACCACGACATCAAGAGTCGCGAGGCACGCGTCGCGCGCACGCGGTACGTCGCGCCGCACTGGTCACAGGCCATGACTGATCGAGCCCGCCGAGATCGTCGGCGCCACTCGTCGAGGCACGAGGCGTGCACGTACTTCATCGTACCCTTGCACTGGCACGGACACAGCCACCGATCGCCGTCGGGCAGCTCGGTATCCAAGCAGATCCGACACGATCGCGTGTCTCGGCACGCCCTTGCATCGGAGAACAGCCAAGCTTCCACCTGCTGCGCATCGATGCGGTCAGCCTCCGTCTCCTGCATCGTGCTTCATGGCGGGGAAACAAAGCCTCCAGCGGAACGTCCACGCGCTGTATCGTAGCTGACTAAGCATGAGACGAGGACGGCGGCTTGGTGAGAATGGTGATGCGTGGTGCGGGGGCCGACTTGGGCGGCGCCCTGGCCGCCTTGTCTTTCTTGGGTTTCGAGGCCTTGGTGGGCCTGGGCGTCTTGGGCGCGTCATGGCGGCCCTTGGTGAGAGCCTCGGGCGGCTGCTGTTTCTGGCGCATGTACTCGACGAGGGGCGTCGTCGCGGGTGCCTCCGCCTTGTCCGAGGGCTTGTCGGGCGTGGGCTTAGCGGGTGGCGCCTCAAGCGACGCGACAAAGGCCTTGTACTCGGGCGCATGCTCGACGGCGCCTTTGTACCGCTCGTACGTCGTGGGGGCCCAGCGCGCACAGCTCTGAATGAGGGCGACATCGACGAACGCGACAAAGTCATGGCCCTTGCTATCCCGAAAAATGTGGCCGTGGAAATGCGTCGCAAAGGCCAGGAGGAGCGCAGGGGTGAGAAACTCGATGTATGCCACCGAGGGCGTGTCCCACACCCCCGGCTGCTCGGCGCGCTTGCCCTGGACATACGACGTGTGTTTGGCCGTGCGTGCGGACTCTGGCTCCGTGCGTACCCATGGCTCGACGGCGTTCCAAAACACCTCGGCCGGCAGGGTCGGCGGCAGATCGCGCACGACGGCCTTGCGGGCGCCGTCGGACATGAAAAAAAAGCGCGAGGACAAAGCAAGTGGAGTGTTTGGCTTGGGGCCATGTCGTCATCCGATCGGCGTGCCAAGTTTCGGCAGCTGCAGCGCCGGTGGCAAGACACGTCGAAGGCCAACCGCCGCGACGTGCTGGGCGAGCAGGCGAAGCAGCGCGAGGCATCGCAGCGTGCGTCACGAGCGCATGCGTTCCGGCTAGCGAAGGCCGAGCGGACACTGGAGGAGCGTGACTTGCTGGAGCGGGGCGAGGATGTGGCGCGGCACCGCGCCAAGACGTATACCATTGAGGAGAATGAGGCGTGGGAGCGCAAGCTCGAAGAAAAGGAGCGGTCGCGCGATAAGGGCATGATGGATTTCCAGGACCTCGCTGAGCGCTCGTACCAGCGGCAGCTCAAGCACTTTACGCCCGATGTGGCGCGGTACCAGCGCGACAAGGCCGCGTCAGCCGCGTCGGACGAGGCGGAGCGCGATCCAGCTGCCTACGGCACGCATGCGCCGGACGATGACGCCGTCGACCGGCTCGTGCAGCACTTGAACTACGAGCACGACCAGATCCAGCGCCGCAGCCGCCGGCGTGACGACGACTTGGACGTCGAAGGCACCTATATCAACCAGCGCAACAAGCGCTTCAACCGCAAAATCCAGCGCGTACGTACACTGCCCCTCACCACAGTACTTTGGCGAGCACACCAAAGAGTTTCGCGAAAATTGTACGTATGCTCTTCGACTCACCCGACAGTGGAACGAGGCACCGCGTACGTATCGCTCTCCACTTACCTGGCCAGTCTGTAGCGTGCAAGGTTGTGTGGAGCCATCATGTCGGTAGGACGGCGACGCGGGTCGTTGCTGGGCACCGATGAGCGCATCGTCATGGATCTCGGTAGTCATACGTGCCGCGCGGGCTTCAGCGGTGATGTCGAGCCGCGCGTGGTGATGAACGCCGCTGCGGCGTGTGGCACCGAGTCCCTGTGGCGGCTGGACTGGGATGCCGATCGTGAGCACCCCGACCTGGTGCGGATGCTGACGCGCCTCGTGCGGCGTGTGTACCAGGAGCATTTGCTCGTCGATGCCAAGACGTACCGTGTGCTGCTGTCGCGCCACCCGCTGGGCCTGGATGCCGTGCAGCGTGCGCTGTGCGACGTGCTTCTGCGGACGATGCACGTCCCGCGAGTGTCGTTTATTGACACGCATGTGCTGGCTACGATCGCGGCTGGGCGTACGCATGCGCTGGTCGTGCATGTCGGGTACCTCGAGACGTGCGTCATGCCCGTGTACGATGCGCGTCCGATGCCGCATCTCTTGACGACGACGCCTCGCGGGGGTCGTTGTCTGACGCACGCCCTACGGGACCTCCTCGCTCAGCACAACGCGCCTGCACTGTGCACGCCGGACGTCGTCGAAGCGATTCAGACGCAGGCGCTCGTCACGGCCGCCGGCGACGATCACGCCGACGACTGGACGTACAAGACGCCCGCCGGCCCCGTGCACGTCCCTGGCTGGCTCCGAGAGCGCGCGTGCGAGCTGTTCTGGGAGCGGGGTGATCAAGACGAAGACAGTGTGCCGGACTGTGTGCGGCGCTGTGCGGCGCGTCTGCCCATCGATCTGCGCCGGCCACTGCTGGACAGTGTGCTGCTCACGGGTGGCGTGTGCTGTATCCCTGGCTTTGTGCAGCGCTGTGCGGCGGAACTCGGAAGGCCCGTGCTCAACGGCACAGCCACACACTGGCCGCCCAACATGCTGGTTTGGACGGGTCTCAGCCTGGCGGGTCATGTGGGGGCAGACGGCACAGACGTATATACCTAAGCGCGGCGCTCGCGGCCTATGACAGTGATGCGGGGGTGTGCAAAGTGCGTGACGCGCGGGCATCCAAAGACGTAGAGCTTCGTGAGCGCCGGGATCGACGCTGCGAGTGTATCGAGCAGTTCGTCGTCGACGCTGCGCACAAAGCCCACGTCGAGGGTATGCAGAGGCACGCGCGCCAGAGCCAGGAGCCCTGCTTTCGTGAGCGCGTTGCTGTTGAGATTGAGTGTGGTCAGATGCGGGAGCTGCGCTAGCGCAGCGACGCATGCGTCCGTGATCCCCGCGCCGCGCAACGACAGATGCGCTAGGTGCGGGCACCGCTTCCACAGACGGATCCATGCATCGGCGCTCACGTTCACGAGGCCATCTGCCACGAGGTGCGTCAAGTGGGGACCGATGGCGTCGACCGTGGCGCTGCTCAGCGCCGCATTCTTAGCGAGTTGCAACGATGTGAGGTGTGTGTGGCGCTGGAGCAGAGGCACGACGCCCGCATCGGTCAGCGAGGCAGGCGGCACACCCAGCCGCGACACGCCCGGCTGCGATACATCGAGGTGCACGAGGCGCGGTAGGGCCGCAAGACACTGCACACATGCGTCGTCCAAGCAACCAATCTGCGCGAGTTGAAGCGTATGGATACGCGGGGCGTGGCGCACGAGCGCCTCGACACACGCACCGTCAAAGCGCGCCGTTTCGCGCAGGCAAAAGGCCGTGAGCTGGGCGCCGTGCTCAGCGAAAAACGCCAGCCAGTCCTCTTTGCGCACGAGGTAGGCGCCATACAAGGCGAGGTGTGAGAGATGCGGAAGCGTGCCTAGCGCGCGGAACGCGACCGAGTCGAGCTGGCCACAGTAGTCCAGCTGCAGCCGCTCTAACGCAGGCGCGAGGCGAGGGATCGTCTGCAGCGCCGTGCTGGACAGGCCACTACAGTCATACAGCCGCACATCTCGCACGCCACTGCCGAGGAACAGCAGCAGCGTCCGGTCGGTCAGCCGGCGATTCTTGCTAATCACGCGACTCAGCTGGTGCCGACTGCGCTCGCTCAGCACGCCGAGGGCCTCGATGCGATCGATCCACTGCGCGACAATCTGCGAGTCAGCATGCGTACACGTACATTGATGCAAAGAGACTGCAGTGTCGGCACCTCATCAGCCGCGACATCCACCACGGAGCCAATCGCAGCGCTGCGTCGCACGCGTTTTGGGGCACGACGAGGTGCTGGGTCACGGCACGCGGTGCACAGCCGCCCTGAGCCAGTCATAGGGCTAGTGTGAGTAGGGCATACGTACGTATAGCGTGTGACAAAAAAGCGGGTACCACAAGACACGCATGTGGCTGTGTCGCCCGAGCCTAGGTCGTCGCCGACGTCGTCGTCCTCGTCGAACTGCATCGACGCCCCAGCAGGGATGCGCGCGCGCGACGGTGTGACATGATCAGGCGGCGGTGCTGGAGCCTCACTCTGACGCTTGCGTGCATTCAGCTCGCTAGCCCGGATGCCCTGCGAGGCCAAAAACTCGGTCAGCGCCGACGTCGGCCCACGCACTTGGGATCGTGGTGGCATCTATGAACGATGTGGAGGTGGAACCGGCGGCGGCCCAGGCGGCGACGGACTCCGTGAGTAGGAGCTGCCGGTGTACGAGCTGCCGGTATACGAGCTGCCCGTGTACGAGCTGCCCGAGGGACTCGGCGACCGATCGCCCGCTGCCCATTCGGCCTCGCGGCGCTCGAGCATGCGCTGCGTCGCCAATGTGAGGTAGTCGCGCATCGGCTCGGTGACGAGGCCGAGGCCAATACTGGTGAAAAAGTTGATCGAGAAGCGCGTGTCGCTCGGATGGTCCATCGGGAACATGGATTGGAAGTAGACCTGCATGCTTGGCTCCTTGAAGCGCGCCGCCAACGCGCGGAGTCCGAGGAGCGACTGCATCTCGTTCATGAGGATCTTGATAAAGATGCGCGACGACGACGTCGTATCATCCTCGGTCATGTGCACGACCTCGAAGCAGGCCCAGCTGATGCTGTCGGTGGCTAGCAAGGCACCAAAGAAGCGAGCGATATTGCGCAGGCGATTCGTTTCATACCGGTGGATCGTGTCATAGTACGTGTGGAAGCTCTGCTCGTACAGCGCGCTCCATCGACGGTGCAGCTTGCAGAGTCGCTCGCCAATGTGCCCGTAAAACTTGGCATACGTGCGCTCCTGAGAGCAGCACTCAATCACCATCTGGCACAGCTCCATTTCCTGGTCCTCAGGCACACGCAGCTTCAGTAGCTTGTGAACACATTCTTCATAGTCGAGGGACGACATGATGACGAGGTAAATTGTGCGCCGCAAATTCACGAGATTCGTTTCCGTGCGGTCCTGGATGGCGACAGGGTCGTCTTCGTCGTCGTCGTCGTCGTCCTCTTCTTCTTCTTCCTCTTCGTCCTCCTCATTTTCACCGAGGATTTCTGCCTTCATGCGGCGGTACATGTCTTCATTCGCCACAAAGTCTGGATCCACCTTGAACACATTCAGACCCTCGTGCAGTTGGAGCTGATCGTCCAAGCCAACTTGGTGCGTGATTTGGTCCTCTTCCTCCACGAGGTCGAGCTGCTCGGGTATCCGTGGGTGATCGCGGAACTGGTCTTTGCGTGTCTGCGCCAAGACCTCGATCATGTATTGCACACGCACACTGATCGAGCCTTCATACAGCACGGCACGAAAGCGGTCAAAGACGGTATGAGAAGCTTTCGGTGCCTCTTCCGTAAGAAACGCGCCAACTTCACGCGTAAACGCCACAGCCAGCTCGACACTGTCATCCGTAGGGTGCTCCAGCAGCAGCACCAAGATCTCGAGCGCCAAAAGCTCGTGCACGACCCGCTGGTTCACGAGATGCGCGAGAAATTGAATCGTCGCATGGCACTTGGGTTTATCGTTCCGCCGAAATGAGCGTCGGAACTGGGACACGAGGCGGTGCACGAGCAGTTCACCCACAAACGGCAGCTTGGTATTAATGATGGCCGCCAGCGCCGCAAAGACGGGCGTGAAATGCAGTGACAGCTCCTGCGCATGCATAATCGAGCGGCAAAACAGGCCGCGTCCACGTATGAGATTCGCGCCAGCAAACAGGTCCAGCACAATATGCTTGATGTTGTCGGCCGCGACCTTGTTCACCAGACCCGTGATGCTCTTGCGCAGGGCTTCCCAGTTCATCCGCTGGAATGTCGCGCTGCTTGGATCAGCACGCGCCACGTCGTCCATGAGCGCACGAAGTCGCGCCGGTGGCACATACATACCGCCCGCACGCGTCTCAGCAAGCTTCTCCATCGCGTTGCGCGCAGGCTCACTAGGCGACGCGGAGCGCTTGCGCTTGGCCGCGCGCTCGTCGTCCGCCATGACGAAAAGGAGGGCGTCAAGGGACGTAGCTGATGTAAGCGACCCAAAAAAACCTCTCCTTGCCACCATGACAGCCTCGCCGTTCCGGATCGTGTCGGCAGGCGAGTGTTCCGCGCCGGTGGCCTCGTATACCTATGCATCTGGCTCGGCGCGCGTTCCACAGAGCAAGCGAGTGACGGACGATGAACTGGAGGATGCGCATGAAAACCGGTCCGCGGTCTACGTGGTGACGGGCCAGGCCATCTCTTCGACGACGCAGTACATTCGCGGCCATGGCACGTACCTCGACACAGAAAACTCGGATATCGTGTCGGTCGTATGTGGCACAGCAGAGCGTGTGAGCAAATTGCTCATGGTGCGTCCTATCCGCACGCGGTACCGCCCTGAGGTGGGCGACCTCGTCGTCGGGCGCATCACGGAAGTGCAGTCGCGGCGATGGAAGGTGGATATCGGGTCGCAGACGGATGCGTCTCTGCCGCTCTCAGCCATCAATTTGCCGGGTGGTGTGCAGCGCAAGAAGCTCGAGACGGACGAGCTGCAGATGCGCACATTTTTCCAGGAAGGCGACCTCGTTTCCGCCGAGGTGCAGACGGTGGCTGTGGATGGCAGTGTGACGATTCATACCCGCTCGTTGCGCTACGGAAAGCTGCGGAACGGTGCGCTCGTCGTTATGCCTCCGCCGCTCATTCGCCGTCACGCGTCGCACTTTGTCTCGATCATGCCGCTGCCTGACCATGGCATCGACCTCATTTTGTCGCTCAATGGCCTCGTGTGGGTCTCGAAGCACGTGGACTATGACGATGCGATGATGCATGGCATGAGTGGGCGCATTGCGCCAGACAAGGTGTACAGCGTGTACAGCGACGTGAATGACCGCCTATCTAAAGCTACACGTGGATCCATCGCGCTCGTCTGCATGGTATTGGCATCGATGGCACATTACAGCATTCCTGTGATACAGACCGACCTGGAGCATGCGTGCGTGTGGGCACGGCAACATCTCGACATGTCGGACCCTGTGGCGTTCGCGCAGGGTATTGCGAGGCTGCTCATGGACCGCTAGGCATACGTCGAGCCCTCTTCAGGCTGCGGCAGCTTTTTGTTCGCGGGCTGCGCCATGACGCGGCGCAGCTCGGCGAGCAAGCTTTCCATAGTGTACTCATCACGCCAATGCAAGAGGGGCGAGAACTGATCGGGCATGACGCGGCCCGTGTGGGCATCGACGCACGGCAAGTTGATGCGCGTCTGGAACCAAATCTCAGGCGGCACAAGAGGGTACGAGTCGCCACACACGAGGCGCAGGCAGTATATGCGGTTCTCATGCACCGAGTTGGCCGGGCCTAGGATCGTGGCATTCCACGTTGTCATGACTGCATCAGCACAGGCGCATACGTACGAATGTCATCACTGTTCGCAAGGCCGTAAGAGCACGAGCCATTTCCTAGCCCCTTTTCGCCTTTCTCCAGCTCCTCGAGCAGCCGAAAGTTGCGCGGCACTTGAGCCATGATGCACGGCACCAAGCTGCAGGCGCCGCCTCCGACCCTGCCCTACTGCATCACGTGATCAGAGGAAGGCAGGGGCGCGGCGTCCCTTGGTCTGTGTGCCTTCATGGCCGATCATCGTGACGTGTACATTGTATCGGCGGTTCGTACGCCCATTGGGTGCTTTCAAGGCGCGCTGAAGAGCCAGACAGCCGTGGATCTTGGAGTCGCGGCGGCCAAGGCCGCCATCGAGCGTGCCAACATCCAGCCGACCGACATCCAAGAGGCTCTGATCGGCTGCGTGCTGCAAGCCCAGTTGGGCCAGTCGCCTGCGCGCCAAGTCGCGCTGCGGGCTGGATGCCCGCCTTCCACGGACGCGACGACCGTGAACAAGGTATGCGCGTCTGGCATGAAGTGTGTGGCGCTGGGGGCGCAGAGTATCCGACTTGGCGAAAATGAGGTGATTTTGGCCGGTGGTATGGAAAGTATGAGTCGGGCGCCGTACTACCTCCAGCGTGGGCTGATGTTTGGCGATGCGAGTCTGTCCGATGCTGTTCTGCACGACGGCCTCACAGATGCGCTCAGTCAGCAGCATATGGGGCAGTGTGCCGATCAGTCTGCGGAAAAGCATGGCGTGACTCGCGTGGACCAGGATGCGTATGCCATCCAGTCGTATGAGCGTGCCGCCGAGGCGTGGAAGACGGGCAAGTTTGCCGATGAGATCGTGCCCATCACTGTGACGGAGAAGCGTGCGCAGACCGTTGTGGCGGAGGACGAAGAGTACCACAAGTTTCGGCCAGAGAAAATGTCGACGCTACGCCCGGCGTTCGGACAGAATGGCACCGTGACCGCCGCAAACGCAAGTGCGTTAAGCGACGGTGCGAGTGCGCTTATTCTCGCGAGCGGAGAGGCCGTCAAACGACATGGCCTCACGCCGCTAGCGCGCGTGGTGAGCTGGGCCGATGCGGCGTGTGAGCCCGTCGACTTTCCTACCGCACCGGCGCTCGCGATGCCCAAAGCCCTCGAACGTGCCGGTCTGACGCGCGAACAAATCGCGCTGTGGGAAATCAACGAAGCGTTTGCCGTCGCGGCGCTCGCTAATGCCCAGCTCCTCCATCTTGACCTAGCGCGTGTGAATACCCGTGGTGGCGGTGTATCGCTGGGTCATCCCATCGGCAGCTCAGGCGCACGCATTGTCGTGACACTTACTCATGCACTGCAGCCGGGCGAGTTCGGCGTAGCAGGCATCTGCAACGGCGGCGGCGGTGCATCGGCCGTGGTGATACAGAAACTATAGCTCTTTCTCCACATGGACGACGACGACGACGATGACTATCTGTCGGATGCGATCTTGGCGCGGCTAGAGGATCCGCGGACGTTGACGTATACCGAGCGCCAGACTAAGCGCCAGGTACAGCATGTGGCACGGCAGGCGCAGGAGATGCGCGATGCCGAGGCACGGCGCCGAGTCAAGGCACGACTCGCCCATGAGGGCGAGGCAGATGCACGGAGCCGGGGTCTCTTGACCAACGTGCTCGAGGCGCCGGCCGTGGGATCGGGCACGTTGGCAGCACAGCGCATGATGCAAGCGATGGGGTACGATGGAAGTGGCGCGTCGCCGCTGTCGCCCGACCTGCGATGGCTCGATTCGCGACGGGGCCTCGGGCAGACGGAAAGGACGCCGCCAGAGGCGCCGCCGTCGGTGGACGCGTTTCGACAAGCGATGACGAGCGATGCCACGCACCGTCATCAGGAGCATCTTCTTCGATTAGCACGGAATGCGTGCCGCATGCTGGACGAAGAGCACCGGGGAGAGACGTACAGTCTCTACTGGCTCGATCCGACGTCGTTGCCTACGACGCATCCCTTGTATCAGACACGGTGCGTTACGCCTACGGACGATGCCTGTGACATGCTAACAGAGGCACTTGAAAGCGCCGAGCGGCATGACGACGCCTACGCCTTCTGCGCGCTGCCCACCGACGAGCGGCTTCGACGCACCATACGCTACCTTCGCGAGACGCACCAGTACTGTGTGTACTGTGCGCAGGCGACGCTCGAGACATGTCCAGGCGAAACAGAGAGCGACCATGATGGGTAACTAGTTGTACTGCGCGTACAGCGACGTGCTCGAGAACTTGCTGCCTTGCCGCACGACCTTTTCGACGGCCTGCAAAAAGTCTTTTTCCGTCGCGACTTTGCGGTGCGCACGGATCGCAAACATACCAGCCTCGGTCGCGACGCTCCGTAGCTCAGCACCGGTCGTATTCGGGCATAGACGCGCAATGAGGTCATAGCGGATGTTGCGCTCGACGGACATGGACCGCGCGTGGATGCGCAGGATATGCGCGCGGCCCTCGTTGTCAGGCAGGCCAAACTCGACGCGGCGGTCGAGTCGACCGGGTCGGAGCAGCGCTGGATCGAGTGTGTCGGGCCGATTGGTCGCCATCAGCACCTTGATATTGCCTCGTGAGTCGAAGCCATCGAGCTGGTTGATCAGCTCCAGCATCGTGCGCTGGACTTCATTGTCGCCCCCCGCGCCGTCATCGAACCGCATGCCACCGATGGCATCTACTTCATCGAAGAAAATGATACAGGTCTTTTTCGTTCGAGCCAGCTCGAAGAGCTCGCGCACCATACGAGCGCCTTCGCCGACGTACTTTTGCACGAGTTCCGAGCCAATCACGCGGATAAAAGCGGCGTCGGTGCGGTTGGCCACCGCTCGCGCACACAGCGTCTTGCCGGTACCGGGCGGGCCAAAGAGCAGCACGCCCTTCGGCGGATCGATACCCAGGCGCACGAAGCGCTCCGGCTCCAAGAGCGGCGTCTCTACGACTTCACGCAATTTCTCAATCTGTTCCTTGACACCGCCGATATCGCTGTATGTCACATCCGGCTTGTCTTCGACCTGCATCATCGTGACGGAGGGATCGATCTTGGGGGGCAGGGGGATCTGGATCTGGTACTTGTTGCGGTCGACACCGACCCGCATGCCCTCTTCAATGTCGGTGGGGGCGATGCGCTCGCCGAGGCCGACGACAAACTTGGCGATCTGCTTCACATTGATGACGTACTTGTCCTTGCTGTCAGCATTGCCCATGTTGAAAGCTTGGCCCAAGCCACCGAGGGCGCCGAGCATATTGTCGACGGCGCTGTTGCCACCGTCGTTGTTCGAGGTGTCTGCGTCGCTGTTCTGCGCCGGGATGATCTTGGTGCACCGCGCCACCTGCAGGGGCTGCTCTTCGCTCATGCGCTGCTTATCTGCGGCAATGTCCCACAGGTCCGGTGGGGCCAGGCCGGTATGGCTCTCCTTGACGCCCATTTTTTCATTCACACGCTTCTCGGCGTCCTTGATTTCCTGGTCGATGCGCTTGAGCGCCGACGCATACGGCCCCTGGCCATACGTGCGCAGCAGCTGTATATCTCCTTCATCCAAGGGCACGATGGCCTCCTTGTTGTCGGCATCGTCGCCCTTCTTTTCGTACTTTTCCCAGTCCTTCTTGGGCGCCATGGCAAACGGCGATCATGGCTGGACGCGCGTTCTGCCTGGGTCCTATGCGTGCTGACTCAGCACGTGCGCAGCGCGGGCCCTGCCTCGTGGGCGGGCTCCAGGCGAGCCTCCCTCACCTCCCACACAATGGCGGGTGCCATGAGCAATGCGAAGCGCGACGTGCGCCACATCCGCGATGACCACCGCGAGAGCCAGTATGGCAGTGTGTTTGGTGTGTCAGGTCCGGTGGTGATTGCCGAGAACATGATTGGTTCGAGCATGTACGAGCTGGTGCGTGTCGGACACGACGAGCTGGTGGGGGAGATTATCCGCATTGAGAATGACAAGGCGACGATCCAGGTGTACGAGGAGACGAGTGGCGTGTGTGTGGGCGACCCGGTGCTGCGTTCTGGCAAGCCGCTGAGTGTGGAGCTGGGCCCGGGTCTGATGGAGAACATCTACGATGGTATTCAGCGGCCGCTGCAGGGCATTCAGCAAAAGAGCCAGAGTATCTATATCCCGCGCGGCATTGATGCTCCCGCGCTGGATCGTGAGAAGCTGTGGGAGTTTACGCCCGGCAAGTTGGCCGTCGGTGACCACATCAGCGGCGGTGACATTTACGGCTCGGTGCACGAAAACGCGCTGGTGACCGAGCACCGCCTCATGTTCCCGCCACGCGCGCGCGGCACGATCACATACATCGCAGAGAAGGGCACGTACACGGTCGATGACGTGGTGCTCGAGACGGAGTTCCAGGGTGAGAAGCAGGAGCACAAGATGATGCACTCGTGGCCGGTGCGGGCGCCGCGTCCGGTGGCGGAGAAGCTCGTGGCTGACACGCCGCTGCTGACGGGCCAGCGTATTCTCGACTCGCTGTTCCCGTGTATTCAGGGTGGTACGACGGCGATTCCGGGGGCGTTTGGATGTGGCAAGACGGTCATTTCGCAGGCCCTGTCCAAGTACTCGAACTCGGACATTATCATGTACGTCGGCTGTGGTGAGCGAGGCAATGAGATGGCCGAGGTGCTGGAGGAGTTCCCGGAGCTTACGCTCGTGCGTGACGGCCAGGAGCAGCCGATTATGCGCCGCACGACGCTCGTGGCGAATACGTCCAACATGCCTGTCGCTGCGCGTGAGGCATCGATCTACACTGGTATCACACTGTCCGAATACTTCCGTGACCAGGGCTACAATGTCGCGATGATGGCCGACTCGACGTCGCGCTGGGCCGAGGCGCTGCGTGAGATCAGTGGTCGTCTGGCCGAGATGCCCGCCGACTCGGGCTACCCGGCGTACCTCGGTGGGCGTCTGGCGAGCTTTTACGAGCGTGCCGGCAAGACGCGGGCACTTGGCTCGCCGGAGCGTATCGGCTCGGTGAGCATCGTCGGTGCCGTGTCGCCGCCGGGTGGTGACTTCTCCGACCCGGTCACGACGGCGACGCTGGGTATCGTGGGTGCCTTTTGGGGTCTGGACAAGAAGCTGGCCCAGCGGAAGCACTTCCCCTCGGTCAACTGGAACGTGTCGTATTCGAAGTACTCCCAGATGCTCGAGCCGTACTACGAGACGCACTCGCCAGGCTTTGCGGCGCTGCGCACGTCGGCGCGAGAGCTGCTGCAGAAGGATGCCGACCTGGCCGAGATTGTGCAGCTGGTGGGCAAGAGTTCGATGGGCGAGAACGACAAGGTGACGCTCGAAGTCGCGCGGATTATCAAAGATGACTACCTGCAGCAGAATGGTATTTCGGAGTACGACTGCTACTGCCCCTTTTACAAAACGACGGGCATGCTCAGGAACATGATTCTGTATCACGAGAAGGCGCAGGCTGCGATCAACAACAACCCCGAGATGACATGGGCGCGTATCCGCGAGCACACGTCGGACGTGATGTACCGCCTCTCGCAGCAAAAGTTCGAGGACCCCAAGGACGGCGAGGCAGCGATCACGGAAAAGTACGAGCAGCTGGCGTCCGACATGACCGAGGCCTTCCGCAGCCTCGCTGACTAGACACATAGGTACATACTAGACCCGCTTTGGCTCTTGTTGCCACGCACGCAGCGCCTCGATCGTCGTGACGCGGATGCCGTGCTCGCGCGCAAAGGCGATGCATGCGTCGCGGGAGGCGATGCCGCCGTGTGGGTCGTGAGGATCGACGAGCTCACACAGCAGGCCCGCGGGCGGTAGGCCCGCGGCGATGCACAGATCGACGGCGGTCTCGGTATGGCCGCGGCGCACTTGGATGCCGCCCGGCGTGTATCGTAGGGGGTTCATGTGCCCGGGGCGCGTAAAGTCGTCGCGCTGTGCGCCGAGCGCTGGATCGGCGAGCATGCGCGATGTCAATGCGCGATCGTGCGCCGAGATGCCGGTCGTGGTCTGGTGGCGATAGTCCACGGTGACCGTGTAGGCCGTCTTGTATTTCTCCTGGTTCTGCGGCACCATGAGCGGAAGCTCGAGCTCGTTCAAGCGCTCGGGTGTGAGGGCAATGCACACAAAGCCACTCGAGTGGCGGACGAGGAACGCCATCTGTTCGGTCGTGACTTTGCTCGCGGCAATCAAGAGATCGCCCTCGTTCTCGCGATCCTCGTCGTCCAGCACAATCACGAACTCGCCCGCGCGGTACGCGCGCACGACGTCGTCCACGTCGTCAAACATGCCGTCGATCGCCAAGCGCCCAGCCAGCCGGGCGTGGGGCGCCGCCCAGGCGAGCCGCGTTGTCGTTAGGTAAGCGCATGGATGACGTAATCACAGGGGGCCGGACGGGCCCGGTGGGCCGCGGCGCGAGTCGACGAGGCCCTTGGATGACGACTACGGCGATGCTGACGAAGCGTGTGGCAGCGCAAGCGCGCGCGTCCTACTCGACGGCCACGGGCGCCTCTGCGCCGCGTCGCCGAGCGGTCCTGCCGCGTCTGGTGGCGTATGCGGCGGTCGGCGCGGCCGTGTTTTACGGTGGCTCCGTCGAGGCGTCTCGGCACAGCGAGGCGTACCGCGACTTTTTCACACAGAACGTGTACGGCGGCAAGGAGCTTGTGTCGTACTTTTCGCAGCATGCGCTGAGTGATATTCCTGACGACCTCAAGCGCATAGATGTGGACGAGCAGGTGTCGTGGGCCGCACAGCAGGTGCGCGATGGCTTCCAGCACCTGAGCCGCTATGTCCAGTCGAACGAGCATGTGCAGCACACGCGCGAAGAGGTCGAGAAGCGCACGGCCGAGCTTCAGCAGAAGCTGCAGGCGCAGCTCGAGGAGCTGCGCACCAAGGCAGAAAAAGAGTCGGCGCACCTCTACGAGCAGGCTCAGTCGGTGGCCGGCCGCTCGCTGTCGGATGCCCGCGAGCACCTGGAGCACTTGACGCACGGGCGCACGGAGGAGGCCGAGGCTCGTGAGCCGGCTGGCGCGGAGGCGCCGAGCCCCGCGGACGAGCCGACGAGCATGCCGCTGTACGCGGAGCGCAAGCTGGTGGCCGATCGCCGCCCCACCGGCCGCCTGCGTGACGACCCAGAGGCGCCGCGTCTGCCGCAGCTGGCTGCGTCGCTGAAGAAGCAGAGCAGCAGCGAGCCTGTGATTGCGCAGCTGGCTGGCACGATTGATGAGCTGGCCGCGTTCCTGCGCGACGCGCCGCATGCGGGTGCGCTGGCGCGTGGTGTGCTGACGACGGCGCAGTCGGATCTGGAGAAGCTGTGTCAGCGCCTGGACGATATCAAGGCGAGTGATGCGCAGAAGCTGGATGCGCAGCTCGAGAAGCAGGCGCAGGGCTTTGAGGCCGAGCTGAAGAAGGCGGCCGAGAAGGCGGCCTCGGAGCTGGGCCAGCGCGATGCCGACTGGTCGAAGAAGGTGCAGGCGCTGCAGGACGAGCAGGCGCGGCAGTTCAAGACGCATCTGGCGAAGGAGCTGCAGGTGCAGAGCGAGATTATTGACGAGCGTCTGCGTGACGAGGTGATTGCGCGTGGCATTGAGCTGCAGCGCAAGTGGTCGAACGAGATCAAGGCCAAGGTTGAGCAGGAGCGGGCGGGACGTCTGGCGCGTCTGGACGAGCTGGCGAAGGAGCTGCAGGGCATCGAGGGCATGCTCTTTGCGAATGCCGACACGCTGGACGACAGCTTCCAGCTCAACTCGCTGCACGCCGCGCTGCGCACGCTGCGCGCGGCGATCGACGGCCCGAGTGCGGCGGATGCGTCGCCGTACGTGCGCCGCACCTTTGCGAATGAGCTCGCGACGCTGCGCTCCAAGGCAAAGAACAACGAGGTGATCGAGGCGGCGCTGCGGGCCGTCGATGAGACGGGCGCCGCGTCGGAGGGCGTCGAGAGTGTGCCGACGCTGCACGAGTGGTTCCGTGCGCGCGTCGCGCCGCGCCTGACGCAGGTGGCGCTCCTGCCCGAGCAAGGTGCGGGCGTGCTGTCGTACGTGGCGAGCGTCGTGCTCAGCCCGCTGTTGCTCGCTCGCCAGGGCCTCGTGCCGGGCACGGACGTGAGCAGCATTGTCGCGCGCGCCGAGTGGCTGCTCGAGCACCGCGATCTCGATGCCGCGGCGCGGGAGCTGAACCAGCTGCGTGGCTGGGCCAAGCTGATCGCGTCCGACTGGCTGCATGCCGCGCGCCAGCGCCTCGAGGTCGATCAGGCCCTGCACCTCGTGGAGCAAGAGGCGTCGTTTGCGTCGCTGCTGCATACGTAGACTACAGTAGGGCGCCCTGGCATGTCTGTGCGACGTACGCGTGGATCGACGTGCGGATCGTGAGGTGCGCGGCGTGCCATGCGTCGCTTGCGCCACGGACGAGCGCGTCGAGCCACTGAAGCGCGCCGCTCACCTTGACGAGGGCGCGCGCGTCGACACACGCACACAAGACATCAAACACACGCTCCACGTCGCCCTGCTGCGGCTCGGCGCAGGCCTCGATCCACTGCGATAGGCGCACACGCAGCGTGTCGAGCGGCAGGCCCGCATGCAGGACGGACGCCGGGCGCGACGGGCACGTCAGGAGAGACGCGCGTGGCTCCAGCCCCGCCGGTGCGCCCAGCGGCGCCGGTGGCGCTGCCTGGCCGGCCGCCGCTTGGATGCGCGCCTCGTGGACGTACGCGGACTCGGCGGCATGGCGTCGCGCAGCAGCCCGACTCGCTGACCGCGCGTGAGATCGCGACTTGGGGGGCGAGACGTACGCAGACAGGCGCGTCTGCCGCGGCCCGGCGCGTCGCTCCGACAGGACATGCGCAACGTGCTCCTGCATCGCCGGCGGCAAGTCGGCGACGACCTCGGGATCGACTTGCGACGACGATGGCACGTGGAACACGTCCTGAGGCGCCGGCGCCTCGCTCATCATGTAGGCGGGCAGAGCGCGCCCGCTGCGCGGGATCGGCCGTGTCGGCCGGCGCGGCTTGCGCAGAGAAGACGCAGGGCTCGGGCGCGCCGGGCTCGTCACGGGCTCCGACAGCGTCACCGACAGGCCGCGCACGTCGACGGGAGGGATCGCGAGCGGCGCGAGAAGCGCTTGGACAGCGGCCGTGAGCGTCGCGGCGTCAGGCACATGCTGCCGCACGGAGCGATGCCGGTGGTGGCACGGGCCATGGCCCAGGTACTTGGGCGGCTCGCCGGCGCCGGCGATGCGCTCCATGACCTGGATGTGGACGTGCTGCGCCGCGTGCATGCCCCGTGCCGAAGCGCGCCGCATCACCTCCTCACACACCCCCCGCACAAACTGCGCGACGTCCGCATGCGTGCCCAGCCGCACGCCCCACGTCACATGGGCTCCGACGCTGCGCGGCACGCGTGCGTGCTGCAGCACATCCGTGTCGAGCCCATGGCACTTGCGCCACAGCGAGGCTCCGAGCTTCGGCCCCAGGTGCTGCTGCATCTGCGCCTCGGTCGTCCGCGCGAGGATCTCGCCAATGCACGTCGTGCCGAGCCACGCCTCGCACCGCTCCCGCAGCCCTGCACCGACGCCCCACAGATCCTGCACGTCCATCGAGCGCAGGCATGCGACGTCCAGGACGTGCGTCCCACTCGGCTTGGCGAGGCGCGTCGCTAGGCGTGCCTGCAGGATATTCGCGCCGATCCCGACACTCGCCTCACACTGCGTCGCCGAGCGAATCAGGTCGCGCAAAGCCTCGCCCAGCGCTGCGACGCCGAGGTGTCGGTGCGCGCCGAATCGGTCGGCGAGCGGACCGCCTTCGCCGCGCAACAGCGCTGGCAGCACATGGGACATGTCCAGAAGCGCCTCGTCGACACTCACCACCTGGATGGCATCCGCGACGTGGACGAGCGCCTCGTAAAACTGGCGCGACGTAGCGCGATACGCCTCGAACGCATACGGGAGCGTGCGCACCCCGGGGCACAGCGCCTGGGCGCGCTGCAGACTCATGCCATTGCGCACGCCGAAGCGTCGCGCGACGTAGTTGCAGGACGCCACGTCCGAGGTGCTCGTAGCACTCGTGCCATGGCACACGACGACCGGCTCCTCCTTCCATGCGGGCTTGTCGCGCAGCGACACGCTCACAAAAAAGCTGTCAAAGTCGACGTGCACGATCGTGCGCGGCGCATCGTCGCACGGCGCCGTATCATGCTCCTGCTCGGCGACCCAGGCCTGCAGCTCCTGCTTCCACAGGCTGAGGTGGTGCAGACGGCTGTGTGCATAAAACGTCGTGATCATATCGTGTGTCTCGAGTGCGTATGCCGCACATGGCTGCGGCGCACGCAGGCGGCAGCTGTCGACGACCCACGCCGGGCGCACGACACGCAGTGTCTGAAACTCGCGGCGCTTCTGTGGCGTCAGGTCGGTCGTCACGACATGCGTCACGTCGCGCTTCGCATCGAGGTACGGCACAAAGCGGCCACCGTGCAGCAGGATGAGGCGACGCAGCTCCGAATACGGCGGATCCGTGCGTCCATTCACGTAGATCGCACATCCGCGCAGCGTGTCCGACTCGGCCTGCACGGCCTCCGCCTGGAGCTGCAGCTTCGCGCGCTTGTTCTGCAAATACGTGCCAATATCACCGAAGGAGATCGGTTCATACACCGCCTCATGCTTCCTCTCATAGTCTTCGAGCGCCTCTAACAGCACATCCTCCTGACTACATGGAAAGCTCGACGGTGGCGTGGCCATCCAAGGTGGCAGGAAGGCGGAGGCGAAGCGCTGACATAAGCCCAGGGATCGGAGGCGCCCGCCGCTGCCACGCTAGCTTCTTTCCATCATGTCGGCTGCCACGACCGAGCTTTCGTACCTCAAGTCCCTCGTCCACGAGTTGAACGAAAAGATTGCCGTGCTGGAAGGCAAGGCACCTGCTGCGCGCAACGACGGCGTGCGCATGGTGCTCGTCGGCCCGCCCGGTGCCGGCAAGGGCACGCAGGCGCCCAAGATCCTGGAGCGCTTCCAGAACATGGTGTGCCACCTCGCGACGGGTGATCTGCTGCGCCAGCAGGTGGCGCTCGGCACGGATCTCGGCAAGGAAGCGAAGAAGATCATGGACCAGGGCGGTCTTGTCAAGGACGAGATCATGATCGGCATGATCAAGGATCAGCTTGAGACGAACCGCTCGTGCCAGAAGGGCTTCATCCTGGATGGCTTCCCGCGCACGACGCCGCAGGCCGAGAAGCTCGACCAGATGCTCCGCGAGCGCCAGCAGAAGCTCGACCACGTGGTCGAGCTGCAGATCCCCGACGAGCTCCTGATCAGCCGCATCACGGGCCGCCTCATCCACCCCGCCAGTGGCCGCAGCTACCACAAGCTCTTCAACCCACCGAAGAAGCCCATGACGGACGACGTGACGGGCGAGCCGCTCGTGCAGCGCTCGGACGACAACGAGGAGGCACTCCGCAAGCGTCTCGCGACGTACCACAAGCAGACGACGGCAGTGACGGACTACTACAAGAAGTTTGGTATCTGGTCGCCCGTCGATGCCACGCAGTCGCCCAGCGCCGTGTGGCACTCGATCAGCGCGATCTTCAACAAGGGCGCTTAATGGGTATGCTGCCGCACGGCGTCCGTAATGCGCTGGAACAGCGGATAGGTAGCACTGGCGCGGTAGCGCCGCACCGTAGCGTACGTCAGCGCATGCCCGTCGTCCGCCTGCTCGGCGGCCTCTTGGCGCGCATCGTCTAGCAGCCGCACGAGCGTAGGATCGATCGGCACGCGCCCCAGAAACGCCAGGCCCTGCTGCTCGGCGAGCGACGCCCCGCCACCCTGGCCCCAGACATTCGTGCATTCCGCACAGTGCGGGCACACGTAGCCACTCATATTCTCGATCAGGCCTATCACAGGCAGGCCCACCTTGCGCGTAAAGTCGAGCGACCGCAGATTGTCGGACAGCGCCACGGCCTGCGGCGTCGTCACCAGCACGGCCTGCGGCGCATACGGATGGATGGCCTCCATCAGCGAGATGTGCTCGTCAGACGTGCCAGGCGGTGTGTCGATGATCAAATAGTCCAGATCGCCCCAGCGGACGTCGCTCAAGAACTGGCGGATCATGCCCTGCTTCTTGGGCCCACGCCACACGACCGAGTCGTTCTTCGAGCGAAGGAGGAACCCGACGCTCATGACACCCAGGCACTGGCTCTCGTCCGTATACACCGGCACCCATCCATCCGAGCTCTGGTGCACGGCCTGGCCATCCAGACCCAGCATGCGGGGAATCGAGGGACCCGTCAGATCCAGGTCCAGCAGACCCACCCGCAGACGCGACGCATCGGGTTCGCTCGACGCCGCTTCATACGACAGGGTCAGCGCGAGCTGCGCCGCCACAGACGACTTGCCTACACCGCCCTTGCCCGACAGCACGACGACAATGCGCCGCACACGCTGCAGGCGCCGCTCCAAAGCCGCGTCCGTACTCATTGGCGGCCTGCCACGGCCGCCACAGCGGCGCTCGCGCCCCTGGTAGGTGTCACGTGATGTTCAAGGCCACCTGCGTCGCGAGCGCCGACGTGAGGCTCTCGTTATGCGGGCAGCGGCGGCGGCGGCGGCGGCACGACGGCCTGCGGCGCCGCGCACGGCGGGTGTGCCGAGCGTGGACGACATGGACCGACGGCGTGTGCCGCAGCTCATTGCGCTGGCGGAGATGTATCTGCATGTGGCGGACGATGCAGAGAGCGGCACGAGCACCGCTGTCTCGCTCGCGCCCGACTGGGCGTCAGCGACACTGTACGCGTGCATGGCCCTCGCCCTCGATCCTGACCATGTGGATGCGCGTCGCATTGTCGCGCTGTGCTACTTGAATGGCGGCGCGGAGCTTCTTTTTCCCTTCTCGCCGTCATCGTATGGCCAGACACGCACGCCAGATGGGTACCAGGCGCGATCGCCGACGCGGGCGTGTGCCCTAGCAGCGATATACCTCCTGCAGCGAGGTTCACGCGCGACGTTTCTCGATCTCGGATCAGCGCGCGTGTACGCGTCCGCGAGCATGGTGTTGGGGCGCTACAAGGAGGCCCACGACGCGTTGGCCTACACGATGCAGCAGGGGGGTGCGAAGCGCAAGGCGGCACCAGGTACGAGTGCGAGCGCATCGCTCGTGTCGCCGCACGACATGTACATGGGCCAGGTGTATACGCAGCTCGCGCGTATGGCGATGAAGCAGGCCAAGTACACGGACGCGGCCAAGTACTGTGAGGCCGCGCGGGATCTTGATCCGTACAACTGGGGCGCATGGACGATGCTCTGTGACATGGCTCTCGCCCCGCCGGCCTCGGAGGCGTGGAAACTGCCCAAGCGCGAGGCGGCCTCGCGCCCGATGCGTCAGGTGACGCCCCGCGCCGCGGCGCTTCGGTCGGGCATGACGCGCGAGGCACCACGCACGCTGGCGACGCGCACCAACACGGACGACGCACGGCGGCGCACCGTGAGCAAGCCTGCCGTGCCGCGAAGCGCATCGGGGCCCGCCACGAGTGCCCCGCTCCTGGACATGACACGTGATTTGGCCGAGGCGTATCGATGTGTGCGGCGCTACGAGGGACAGCGGGCGCTGGAGCTGCTGTGTGGGCCGGTGCCGAGCGTGCGGCGCCGTGCGTACCGCATAGCGGGCGTGCATTGCCTCGTGGGGCGCGCGCTGCACGACATGACCGAGTATACCGACGCCGAGATGCATTTCCGACGTGCACGGGCCATGGAGCCGTACCTCTGTATGCACATGGACATTTACTCGCTGGTGCTGTTCCAGCTGCACCGCGAGGTGGCCTTGTCGGCTCTGGCGCAGGACCTGCTCGCGATGGATCCGCGTGCGGCCATTGCGCACATCGCCGCGGGCAACACCTGGTCGCTTCAGCACCAACACGATGCAGCCTACCAGTGCTTTCGGCAGGCGACGCTCGTGGCGCCCGAGTGTGCGTATGCCTACACGCTCGCGGGGTACGAGGCGCTCGAGCTCGAGCAGCCAGCGCGCGCCGTGCGCCTCTTTCTCTGTGCGCGGCGCTGCGATCGGCGGCACTGGAATGCCCTCGCCGGCTTGGGCCAGGTGTACTTGCGCCAGGGCTACGAGCTGCGTGCGAGCGAAGCGTACGCACAGGCGTTCCTCATCAACCGCCACAATGCGGTGCTCCTCGACCTGCTCGGCTGGACGCTCGAGCAGGCGGGCGATGCGGACGGCGCACTCGCTGTGTACCAGCGCGCCATTGACATGCAGCCCAAGGCGGCGATGACGCGCCTCAAAAAGGCGCAGCTCCTTCTTGCGACGGTCCGCGCCGCCGACGACCTGCGCCTGTCGCCCCGCGAGTGCACACAGCGGCGCCAGGCCGCGCATGCCGAGCTCCTGCGTGTGTGCGCGCTTGTGCCGTCGGAGCCGCGCGTGCATCTGATGCTCGCCCGCTCGTACATGCGTATGGGCGGCGGGCACTTTGCGCCGAGCGAAGACTCGACGCCGCCTCCCTCGCCGCTGCGTCTTCCGCACGCCTACCACGCCGAGATCACGCATCATCTGGCCACGGCAGTTGACCTGGACCCGCGATGCGTGCGCGACGTCCATGCGATGGGCGACATGCCCAAGCTCGTGTACCAGGCCACGGGGGCCATGATTGCCGAGGATGAGGAGCAAGACGATGTGGACGGCTATATATGGGAAGGGTAACGACTACGTCCTAGCGCGTGAGGTGATCCGCATAGATATTCGAGGCAAGCTCGGCCTCGGCGCGGTCGCCGTTGGCCAGCAGTTTTTCCTTGTTGTAAAAGAGCTCTTCACGTGTCTCGGTAGCGAATTCCATCGACTGTGTCTCGACAATCGCATCGACGGGGCATGCCTCCTGGCACATGCCGCAGTAGATGCACTTGGTCATGTCGATATCGTAGCGCGTCGTGCGGCGCGAGCCATCCAGACGCGGCTCGCTCTCGATCGTGATCGCCAGCGCAGGGCAAATCGCCTCGCACAGCTTGCAGGCAATGCAGCGCTCCTCGCCCGACGGGTACCGACGCAGGGCGTGCTCGCCGCGGAATCGAGGGCTCACCGGGCCCTTTTCAAATGGGTACTGAATCGTGTACGGTGGGCGGAAAAAGTTTTCAAACGTCATCCACAGACCGCGCGCCATCTCGGTGAAGAAAAACAGGCGGCCGGCCTTTTCCAAAGCGCTCAGGCCCTCGTTGTAGTCGGGCTCCACCTTGGGCGGGCGCACCGCATGCTTGCGCCGGTGCCGAATGGGCTGCGCGTGATCGAGGCCCACGTTCAGCGTGTCGTGCACGGGCGACACATGCAGCGGACCGGTGTGGCCGCCGTCAGGCTGCGTCGGTTGCGCCTGTTGCCATACACGAGAGGTCGAAAGCAGGCGCACGCTCCATACGGATGGAGACGATACAGGCGCCGCGGTCGCCATGACCGAGCCCATCATGCGAGGCACTGCACGGCTCATCCACATCGTCGACGACATGGATCGGTAGCGTAGACGGAAGGAGCGTATGACGAGGGCGCTGCCTCGGAACCATGGGCCCTCGTGCTGATTCGCTCAGGCATCGGCCGACTTGTCACGTGTTTGTCCGGTGTGCTACGCAGCCAGCAAAGGTCGCTTCGCACCCGCTGGCTGGGCGGGCCACGCGCGTCGCTGTTCGTGGAGGGGCGCTTTTTTTCACAGGGAGCTGCTTGACCCCTGGCTGTGGGTGTGGGAATGGGCGCTGGGCACCCCAAGATGCCTATCGACGAGCCTGCTGTTCGCATGCCAGCCTATTTGTCGCCCGTTGATGTGGATCAGCTACGTGCATCCCCGTCGCCGACTCAGTCGTTCGACCATGACGAGCACGAGGCCCGGGTGATGCAGCAGCTGTACGAGGCCCGTAAGCGACTCGAGTCGGCGAACCACGACTATGACGTGGATCATGTGTGGCTCTCTCCCTCGTCTACGATCTTATCGCGCCCGCCATGTTCGTCGCCGCGTCCCCTATCGCCTACGACATCGGGCGCCACGCCGCAGCGGATGCAGAAGCGGCGTCCGCACAGCCTCACGCTCGATTTGAAAGACGTGCCGTTCACGGCCCTCGTCGACGCTGAGCGTCGTCGCCTCAGTGAGACGGTGTCAAGTGGTTCATCGAGTCCGGCCACGCATCCTGCGTCGCGGCCTGTGCCGCCCGACAACTCTGGCTCCCACTACGGCATGGCCCCTTTTATGCATCTCGAGCGCGATGAGTGGGTATGGCAGTACGATGTGCGGCAGGCTCCGATGCAAGTGCGGCCTTCTCACGATACCACAGCGACGCCTACGAAAGTCACGCACGTCCAGGAAGAGTGGGCGTGGGCCGTAGCGGGTCCGGCGCCCGTGACGATGTCCTAGCTTGTAGATATTGTACAGTACTACCAACGGACCGATAGGGGCACGTAGGCTTCGATCCATTGCCGCGCCACCTCCTGCTGGGCGCTGTCCACGTCAGCGTCGGAAGCTGACGCGTCCAGTGTGCGCCACGCTTGAGCTGCTACCTGCTCTGGCGCCCGGGCACATACGCGCTGGGCTTTGGCATGGAGCATGGCACGGATGCGCGTTTCGTCCAGGCGATAGACGCGCCCTCCGTCTGCCTCTTGCGTTGCGCAGATGCGATCGAGATGGGCTTGCATCGGCGGCAGCGCGACAAAGGCGGCCATGTCAGGCCATGCGCCCATCGACCGTCGCTGGACATGCACGTCCGTCGCCGCCTCGAGCCAGTCGTCTAGCGGCCAGTACTGCTGGGACGTATCGAGCACGCAGAAAATGCCCAGTAGCAGAAAGGCCGGGTCGATGCGGCTCAGGATCCGCATGGCGCCATCCGCGATGACGTACCCGTCGTCGTGTCCACGAAGCAGCCAGCTGCGCGTGGGTGGACGCGTCACGAGGAGCTCGTACGCGTGCGTGCCGTCCTGGGACGTGGCAAAGTAGGTCGGCACGCCCGTGCGTGGGTGCGGCAGGACCCAGAGCCGCGTCGTGGTGTGTGCCACGTCCGGCGGATACGCCAGAGCGACGGGGGGACGCGTCATGGAGGGAAAAAAAGGCCCTTTCTGTGTGGAGTCAAGCGCGGCCTCGACGCAGGTGGGTGCGGCGTCGAGCGGCGCTGCTCGACGGCAGGCGCCTCGCTGGCCAGCGACGAGCGGCGTGCAACTATACAAAACTACAGGGCGTCGGCGGCTCGCTGAGCTACCACCGCGGCTGCGCCTCCGGGTGCGAGTACTGGCGGAGCGACGTGAGGGCTTCTTGATTAAAGAGAGAGAGCGGGTTGACGGGCTCGGCTGGGCGGAAGTACTGGCTGCTCTGCGCGATCGAGAGCGTCTTGTCAAACACGTATTCACCGGCAGCTAGGTAGTACTGCAGTGCGTTGCGCATATTGGGCTCCGACACGCGCGTCGTATCGATCGTCACGCCTGAGCTGCGCTTCACACCGGCAATGATCGTCGACACCATGAGTGCGTCTGCCGCATAGTGCACGAGTCGGCCCATCATGGTGTGGTGGGAACGCTGGTCGACGTCGGACGAGCCGGACGTGGTCTTACCCACGTGACATGCCCCGTCGTTTTTTTCCTCGCGCCATGGCCGCCACCGTGCGAGTGGGTACGCTGGATGACTTGCGTGCGTCGACGCGGCACACGCTAGTGCTGCGGCATGGCGAGACGGAGCGCAAGCTGCTTCTGTTCTCGATGCCAGGCGTACAGGGCAAGCCGACGTTCTCGTGTATGGAGTCGGAGTGTCCGCACCTGGGCAAGTCTCTCGTCACGGCGCCCCTGCAGTGGCACGGCGCCGACATTGAGGATTTGGTGGTCGTGTGTCCGTGGCACCAATACGATTTTCGTCTGAGCACGGGGGACTCGTCTACGGGACTCCGTGCGTGTGTATATACAGTGCGTGTGGACGATGATACCGTGTACGTCGAGCCACCGACGCAAGATACCACGGCCGAGGGCGAGTCGGTATGGACGTGCGCCGCCGTCGTGCCTGTGCCGACGCAGTTTGCTGCGATGCCGCCGCCGCCGCCTGAGAGCACGTCGCTGAAGCAGCTGGGCTATGCGGGCGTATTTGATCCCGACGGCGTCCCTCCGCCCGCCCACGAGCCCGAGACGCTCGTGGCGTGGGCCGTCCTCATCCTCCAAACGGCCTCACCCCTGCACAAGGTGGCGTACACGCGCTACGCGAAGCGTGCACTGGATCAAGGCATCCCGATCGGCGGTGGCTCGTGGCGCGAGAGCGAGTGGTACGTGCCACCTGCCGAGGAGCCGCCTGATCGGCCACCGCGACTCCAGGACGAGCAGTGCGTCGCGCCGGGACAGCAGAGCAAGCGCGGACGCGGCGGCTCGGAACGCAGCCGCATCGCACTTCTGCATGCCCTCGCGAACATTGAGCAGTGGGCGATCGACCTGGCCTGGGACATTGTGGCGCGTGGACCGCGGCTGAGTGTGCGGCACATGCAGAGCAGCGACACGGACCGCCCCGACATGCCGCTGCCGCGCGCGTACTTTGCCGACTTTTGCCAGGTGGCGCTGGACGAGGCCAAGCACTTTACGCTCCTGCAGCAGCGCCTCGTCGACATGGGCTCGTTCTTTGGCGCCTTGCCGGTCCACCACGGCCTGTGGGACTCGGCCATAGAGACGAAGGAGGATCTGTGCGCGCGCCTCTCGATCATCCATCTCGTGCACGAGGCACGCGGCTTGGACGTGAATCCGCTCACGATCGAAAAGTTCCGCGCGGCGGGCGATGCGCAGTCCGTCGACTCACTCACGACGATCCACCTCGACGAAATCACGCATGTGTCGACGGGCCACCGGTGGCTCACGTACCTGTGTGCGGTGCACCCCGAGCAGCCGTCGCCTGTCGACGTGTTCCGCGCGAATGTGCGCCAGCACTTTGTCGGGCAGCTCAAGGGCCCGTTCAATGCGCCGGATCGGTACCAGGCAGGTATGTCACCGGCCTGGTACGAGAACCTGGCCGGCGAGAAGAAGACCTAGTCGTCCCAGTCCGAGGCGCCATCGGTCACCTGCTTCATAGGCTGCTGTGTAGGTCCATGTACACGTGGCCGCTTCATCGGCGGGGGCGGCGGCACGGGCGCGGGGGCAGCTGGCGCCGTGTCCCATCCCTTGAGCTGCGCCCAGCGGGCCTGCTCCGCGGGTGTGCGCATGTACGACGCGAGCTCGTCCGGCGCAAAGAGGCGCGCATCGACGTCCGCGTCACTGAGAGCATCGATGCGTGGGCCATGCAGGCCCAGCCGCTGCGCCATGCTGGCGGGGTCGAGCGATCGAGCGATGCTTCGCCGTGGAGCAAAGGCCTGCGACCACACGCGTGTCTCTTGCGGCGGGTGCTGCGCAGCCCATTCGATCGCGTCGCTCATGTACGTGGCCACATCCGCTCGGGACAGACTGCGCTGGCCCTGCGCATGCCGCATCCTATCGCGCTCGCGCTTCGATATGGGCCGCTGCGCCACCCATGGCAGCGCTTCCACGAGCGTATGGAGCATTTTTTCGATCTCCGCGTAGCGTACGAGGACGGTCGACACGCTGGCATGACACGGCGAGACGAGGACGGAGCCATCGAGGGTATGCGCCGAGACTTGCGGCGCGTGCGAGGCCATGGCGCGTACAGGCCAGGCACGCCGACACACGCCCTCGATCGCATGCATGATCGTCGCATACGCCAGCGAGGGCGCCTCGAGGGACGTGGCCCATGCATACGTGCATATATGCTGCAAGAGGCGCGTCGTCATCGTGCGCACATGGGCCATGTCCACGGCGCGCGGCAGCACGTCGGGATGAGCCTCGAGGTACGCGAGCTGCGCCTCGAGATAGAGGGCAGGGTCGTTGACGAGCAAGGGCAGCGCCGTCTTGCGTCGGAGCCAGCGACACGCATGTGCGACGGCGGCATGCGTCTGTTCCATGGCTGTCGCGACGGCCGCCACATCGACGAGTCTGTGATCGCGGCGGAGCGTGGCGTACAGGCACGCCGAGGCCAAGGCGCCCCACGGTGGCGCACGTTCCTGACGCAGGGCGCGTTCCAGCAGCGCGAGGCTGTCGTTGGCCGCGTACGCAAAACCCAGTCGCGTCGCGGCGCCCTGCACCATCTCGGTCGCGTGACGCGCGCGTCGTCGGTCGTGCGCATGGCGCGCCGACGCGCGATCGTAGGCCCACCATCGAGGAAGGCGGGGTGGCTGCGGGACGACGCCCTCCGGCTGCTCTACCACATCGAGGGGGGCATCAGCGACGATCGTAGCGCATTCGACGCATACGTAGGCATAGGCCTCATCGAGCCACTGTACCGTGCCTACCTGCTCACACAGCGGGCAGGCGGGGGTCTCCATGCGTCCACGCCCGGCATGGATGGCGAGCAGCGTGCGTCGCTCGGCGAGGCGGCGGCCGGTCATGTGCTCCGACGAGGGCCACGTGATCAGACCCAGAGCAGGCGGCCCCTGGGCGGCTCGCCTCGTCCGCGGTCGGTTCGCTTTTTTGACGACCAGCATGATGGCAATGGCACTGCGACAGACAGCGCGCACGCTCGTAGCTCGCGGCGGCATGCGCATGGCCTCGCCCATGCGCGCGATTTCGACGAGCTCTGTGGTGCGCTCGGATGCCCTGTTTGTGCATCGCGACACGTCCTACAACAATGCCGCGATCCCGTTTTCGTTCACGGGCGAGTTTGTGCCGGAGGCACAGGCCATCATAAAGCAGTACCCGCCGCAGTACAAGAAGGCGGCTGTGATCCCCCTGCTGCACCTGGCGCAGAAGCAGAACGACAACTGGCTCAGCATCAGTGCGATGAACCATGTGGCGGAGGTGCTGGAGATGCCGCCGATGCGCGTCTACGAGGTGGCCACGTTCTACACCATGTTCAACCGCACACCCGTCGGCAAGTACTTTGTGCAGGTGTGCACGACGACGCCATGCATGCTGGGTGGCTGCGGCTCGACGGCCGTGCTGGAAGCCATCGAGAAGCACCTCGGCATCAAGGCCGGCCACACGACGCCCGACAAGCTGTTTACCGTGATTGAAGTCGAGTGCCTCGGCGCGTGCGCGAACGCCCCGATGGTGCAGATCAATGACGAGTACTACGTACGTACCGCCCACTGACCATGCAGGAGGACCTCACGCCCTCGTCTGTCGTGGCCGTGCTCGAAGGCTTGGCGCGCGGCGAGCCCGTCAAGCCCGGCCCGCAAAACGGCCGTTTGAACTCTGCGCCCGATGCGGAAAAGAGGACGCTCAAGGAAAAGGTACGTCGACGCCCGCTCACCATAGCCCTACGGACCCGGCCAGTACTGTGTGCCCGAGTTTGCCTAGGCCGGCACGGACGGCCCCTTCTATCCCGCGGCCTAATATCGGTAGAGGCGGTGCGCTGCACGGCCCAGCCAGGCGCGTCTGAGGTCAGTGGGGTATACGTACGTAGCATCGAGACAGGTAAGGATCCATGCGACGCGGAGATACGACGGCATCACAAGCACGCCCCATTGCTCGGCATCGACGCGGCGCAGCGTCGCACGAACCACGTCTTCGACACGCAGGGCCTGGTCGCGGCGGTCGCGCGGCCCCGTCGAGGCGTCGACCGAGTACGTAGCGACGAACGAGTTCTTGATCGGGCCGGGCGCCACGAGAAGAAAGTGCACGCGGGCGCGTCGCGACTGACCCGGCCCAGGCATGCCTGCTTGTGACTCGCACTCGAGATCGACAGAGCGCACGAGGAGGTGCTGAGCCGATTTCGACGCGCAGTACACGGCGCGCGTCGGCGCAGGTATGAGGCCGGCGACGGAGCCGATCGTCACGACGGCCGGGCGCTGGGACGTCGTCTGCATGAGCGGGATCAAGGCGCCCAGCACGATGGCCGGGCCTTTGACATTGGCGTCGCAGCTGCGCTGGACCGTCTCGCCGATACGATTGAGGCCATCCTGCGTCGCATGCGTCAGCCCGCGCTCCTCGGTCTCGGAATTCACGCCGCACGGGTCGACGCCCGCGACACCGAGGATCGGAAGAATCGATGTCGCGCCAAACACCATGTGCAGCGTGTCCAAGCCGCCCATGCACCGTACCACGGCGTCGCGGAGAGCCAACACACTCTGAGTGCGTGTGAGATCTGCCGCATGCACATGCACACCGGGATAGCGCTTCCGCACGTCTTCCAACGCATGCTGTCGTCGCCCCACTATCATGATGTGCTTCGCTCCGCGCTCCACGTACTGCCGCAGCAACTCGGCGCCCAGGCCATCAGGCGTCGAGGCACCCAGGATCAAGACACGCTCCGCACCTGCGTCCACGTACTGCGTCCGTTTCTTGCGTCGCGCGTACGTCCATACGACGTGCAGGAGGACGCACGCTACGAGCGTCCAGGCCAGCCGAGGCATGCAGCAACGCGGGGGAGGCCAGGGTCCTGTGCTGACTCAGCGGTCCTGGGAATGCGGCGCGGCCGCCTTTTTTTTTCCGCCATGTCGTTTGAGGCGCCGCCGGGGTACGTGCGGGCTGACACGGCTCAGGCGAGCGATGCGTGGGAGCGCGCGGACGAAGTATGGGTGATGCGCGTGCCCGATGGTGTAGACGTCCGCAAGCTGGACGGTGTGACGATACCCCTGGATGCATTCGAGCGTGCGGATCATGCGCCCTTGGCGTCGGTGCGCGTGTCAGAGACGGACACGTACGATGTGCTGGTGGCGCACGGCGCCGCAGACGAATCTGATTCGCAGCTCATCGATATGGCCGGGCCATCCACGACACCCGTGTTTCTGCAGCGCGATTTCTTGCGGTCGGCGGACGGTGTGGCGTCCGAGCTGCAGAGTGTGTGTGCTCTGCTTCCTCGCGCCAAGGACGCGACGCTGCGAATGAAGCCCATTGCGCGGCGCATGTACATGGCGCGGCGCACGTCGTCTGCCAAGGGCCGGGACCATGGCTACGACGTGTCTCTCCCGCCCAAGCACACGCAGCCTTGGGACAGACTCCAGGGTGTGTTTCGTCCTGCCGGCTCGCAGTCCAAGAGTCCTGCGCTGCCCGACAAGAAGCGCAAAAAGGCATCGAGTGATGAGGCGTCTAAGAAGAAGAAAAAGAAGAAGTAGCTAGCTATGATCCTTCGTCCAGGTCCTCGCCGTCCAGGTCCTCGCCGACGTCCAGGTCTTCGCCGACATCCAGGTCTTCGCCGACGTCCAGGTCCTCGCCGACGGCGTCGACCTCCTCAGGTTCGTCAACGTCCTCGTCTTCTTCGGCCTCGTCCTCGTCCTCCACCGTCTCTATGGCAATCATGCCCGTGAGCAAGAGCCATGGAATCGGGACGAGGATCGCGAGGGCCGACCACAGTAGGCGGCCGTAGCGCAGTGTAGGCGGCAGCGTTGCGTCCGATCGCGGCGTCTTTGATGTGCGCCACCAGGGCGTCGATGCGGGCATGACGTGGAACGGCCGGCGCTCCCATGCCCAGGGTGCATCATGCCACAGGAGACGGTGCATGCGGTGTGTGTGCTCGACCAGTCCGGGGAACTCGTGGCGGATCAGAGCAGGTAGCGTATCCACGGGCCACTCGACGTAGAGAAGCGGCGCAAGCAACGAATAGAGCCGGGCATCGACCGGCGTGGCCGTGTGCGTAGACGCATGCTTCGCTACCGCGGAGAGGACGCGCCTCGCGCGCGTCGCGAGTCGCGAGCGCTCCCACTCTTCGCGCATGTCGCTCGTCAGCGAAGAGTGGAAGCCCTGGCGAGGCAAACTGGTGAGCGGATCACGCGCCTCCGTGAGGCCAGCCGACGTCTGCCATCGCTGGGCCTCTCGGCGTTCCTCGCGGTCCCATGAGCCGCCCATGCCCCACAGACGGATATGTGGGCTCTCGAGGCGCGCACGCACAGCTGCGCGCATGCGTCGCGGCAGCGAGGATGGTATGGTGGTGCGCTGCGACAGTGCCTGGCATGTCACTTTTTGAAAGTTGAGGGGGAGGGAAAAGAGCGTGTGCAGCACCAGGTCACTTAGCATATCGTCCAGTGCGGCATGTACGGCGTACGCCGATGCATCGAGGCCTGTATGGAGATACGAGCGGATGTCTGTGGGCGTCGTGGCCAGGACCTCACCGACGTGGCCATCGAACGTGTACAGCGCCGGCACAGCCTCGGTGTGGATCAGCGTCGGTGGCGTGAGCACCGTGGCCTGCTTCTGTGCCAGCTGCAGGAGCGCCAGCACATACAGAGACGTGGGCTCGATCGTGGGCAGCCCATCTTTCGGCACGCCCCAAACGGTCACCGCCACAGCCATGGTGGTATACGTAAGCGCCCGGACATTTGCAGCTTGCCCCTCCATGTCCACCGACGCCCACCGACGCCAGGGGCGCCTGTCCGAGATGGTCGCGGACGACGTGCCGCCTGAACTGCTCGAGGCGGAGTCGCGCGAGCTTGTGCAGCAGGATACAGATACGCCGGTGCGCCACCTGCGCATCGACTGGCCGAGTTCTTCCATCAAGGGCGTCTATGCCATTGGCAGCAGTGTGCCGCATGCGAATCCGCCTCTG
Organism: Malassezia arunalokei; assembly: GCA_029542905.1. Taxonomy (NCBI): domain Eukaryota; kingdom Fungi; phylum Basidiomycota; class Malasseziomycetes; order Malasseziales; family Malasseziaceae; genus Malassezia; species Malassezia arunalokei. Next base: position 142,267 of record CP119924.1, read on the forward strand.
TACGATGCGCCTGACGCTAAGGACGTGGAAGGCAATGCCTCTTCTGCCGTGTTCACGTCGCGGCGTAGCCCGATCAACGTGACCGTCTTGGTCCTGCACGGCCAGGGCCAACGCACGCCGCAGACGCCGTCGTCCGAGGCGCCGCCTGACGTGGGCGATCCCATGCAGCTCCTCGAAGTCGAGCGCAAGAATACTGTGTTTGTGTCTGCGCGCACGCATCTCAACTCGGCGTGCGTGCATGTGCCGTCGTATGCGGGTCGCAAGCCGTTGCACATCAAGGTTCAGACACACAGCGGCAATGCGACGGTGATTCTGCCGCACTCGTTCAATGGCCTCTTGACGTGGAAAGTCGAGGCAGGTCTCTTCCACATGTCGCCAGGTGCTGCGTCGCATGCGATGCGCCTCGGCAGCAAGGAGCACCGGCACCAGGGCATGTTCCGCATGGTCGCGGACCCCGACTTGCCGTCGTGGATGACGGCGCAGGGCCGACGTGGCGACGTGTGTGAGATCAAGGTGCACACGGGACGCATTTATGTGTGCATGAGCGGCGAGAAGAGGCCGAGCGCGGCGAAGGGCTGCGTGATTTGCTAGGTACGAGGAAAGAGCGGCGCTATTTTGGAGGACGAGCGACGCAGCGGAATCTGGGCCCGGAAGGCCAGGGCGTCCCATGCGCGCTGCGCTGCCGGCACTTGGAGTGCATCGAGTAAGGATGACATGGCACGCGGCATGATGGGAGACAGGAGCGTGCCGCACACGCGCAGCGCTTCGCTCGACAGATATACGCACCGATGCACGTCGCTCAGCGGTGTATCTGCCGACCATGGCGCCGTGTGCTGCACGAGTTCGTTGGTGTGAGCAATCACATCAAAGACGGCCTGCACGGCCTTGGACGGCTCGTACGACTCCATGCTGTGCTCGTACACACGCGGGAGCTCCGTGCACGCCTGCTCGAGTGGATCCGTGGCGTGCGCGGGCCGAGTCAGCCACTCGCCCGCGAGGCGCTGCTGGATCTTGGGCGCCAGCACCCGCGACAGCAAGTTGCCCAGCTGACCCTGGAGAAACTTGCGCTTGTGCTCTTCGACAAGCGCCGGTGCGTAATCGGCGTCCGTGCCAATGTGCCCTCCAATGCGCATGAGATAGTAGCGCATCGTGTCGACGCCATAGGTTTCGAGCGCGTCAAACGGATTGATGGCATTGCCGCGTGACTTGGACATCTTTGTCTTTTCGACCGTCCAGTGGGAGTGCGCGACGATGGTGCGCGGCAGGGGCAGACCGGCGGCCATGAGAAACGCTGGCCAGTAGATGGCGTGGAAGCGCACAATGTCCTTCCCGACGATGTGGGCATCCACGGGCCAGCCCTGCATCGCGGATGGGTAGCCTAGTGCGGTCAGGTAGTTGACGAGCGCATCGATCCACACGTACATCGTGTGGGAGGGATCGTGGGGCACAGGAATGCCCCAGGACAGTCGCGAGGCGAGCCGCGAGACGGACAAGTCGCTCAGACCCGCGCGAACCTCGGCGAGGACGTGCTCGTACATGCTGCGCGGCTGGATCACGTCCGGATTCGCTTCGAGCCATGCCAGCAGTGGCTCGCGAAATGCCGAGAGTCGGAACTTGTAGTTGGTTTCCGACGTCCATTCGACGCGCTGACCCGTCTCGATCGACGTGTACACGCCACCCTGCTCCTGCACCTGCGACGCAGGATAAAAGGCCTCGTCAGAGACCGCGTACCATCCCTCGTGCGCGCCAAGGTAGATGTGTCCCGCGTCCTGCAGCTGGGCCCAAAAGTGCTGCACGGCCGCTTGATGCACCGCCTCCGTCGTGCGGAGAAAGCGCGTAGGCGCAATATCGGCCGCCTTTAGCAGTGCCTCGAAGCGCACACTGACTCGGTCACACAGCGTCCGCGGGTCGATGTGCATCGATTCCGCCACCCTTTGGATCTTGAGTCCATGCTCGTCCGTGCCGGTGGTCATGAGCGCCCGAGTCGCATGAGCTGGCGCAGGAGAGTACGTCGACCATCCGCGGCGGCGCAGCTCTGCATACCGCCGAAGCACGTCGGCCATCACACTAGAATGCAAATGCCCAATGTGCGGCTCGGCATTCACATAGTAGATCGGCGTCGTCACATAGTACGGCTTGGCCCAACGCGTCAGCGACGCCAACATGAGAGTGGAGTTCTAATCTACAGAGGGGCCCACCCATCGTCGCGGGCAGCCTTATGCTTACGTGACAGGGGGGACGGAGGCGCGGCGAATGGGCCCCAAGCCTGGTACGGTCGGTGGGATGCACGGCACCATGGATCGCGGGTGCGCAGGGGGTGGTGGTGGTGGTGATGGTGGCATGCGCGCGAGGGCGCGATCGCATACGGTGGCGGCATGACGGGCATCGGCGCCACAGCGGCCGCCGTCCCTGCCACGGAGGGGGTGTCGTAGCACATGGGAGGAAGGCATGCACGCGCGTGCCATGGGATCCATGGCCGCCAAGGGCGGCACCACATGTCATGATCGTGGTGGTGATGCTGATAGTGTGGTGGTGCTGCAGGCACGACATCGTCGTCTAGCAGCTCCGCACGCTCGGATCGATCAGGCAGAGCCTGCTTCTCGTCCCGCACAGGCGTGGCGCACTTGGGGTCGGGACTCTCGCTCGATGCGTCGCTCGAGCGCTCGCACTGCATTTTCTCCGGGTGCGTCGTCAGGCAGTGGGCCCCATCGTCGCGCTCGGCCATGATCGGCAGCTTCGGGTCGCAATGGCACTGTGTCTCGTATGCTTTGAGCTTCGCACGCAGCTCCATCACATAGTCGACCGTGTGCGATATGATACACAGCTTCTCGAGCACTATTTCCGAGCCGATACGCGCATCGATATCGTCTGACCCACACGTCCCACTCGGACTCTTCTTCTCAATGCACTCGCGTGCCTTTTCACGGCAGGCCGGGACGGTGCTTTGCAGACATATAAGACGGTCGTTGATCTTCTCGCGTCGGCGGCGCTCAATGACCGAGTGATCGGTCTTGCGATGCAAGGCACGCGAGGTGCGTGCCCGCTTGGGTGCGCGTGGCTCTTCTTCCAGATCGACGCCCTCTTCCGTCATGTCACGCTCCGCATCCACGCGCATCGCGGCAGCGCGGCGCGGTCGGGTATAGGTGCACGTAGCGCTCATGGTGTAGGGGCAAGGGCGGCCGTTCGGCCCCTTTTGGGGTCCATCGCACGCGAGTCAGTACCTTGCCGGTGACGAAGGACCCTTTGGGACGCAGTGGAGGTACCGACAGGGTGCGCCTGGCCCTCGTGATGCTGAGTCATCGTGCACCGCTCGCCGAGTGTCGCACGCCACCCCGATCCACCATGTCGAGTCGACAAGGAGGCAAGCTCAAGCCGCTCAAGCAGCCCAAGAAGCAGCAAAAGGAGCTGGATGATGATGTACGTGCGAGAAACTAACGAAAGGACTTGGCTTTTAAGCAAAAGCAAAAGGAAGAGGCTGCCGCGAAGAAGGCCGCGATTGACAAGCTCAAGGGCAAAAAGTAGCGCTAGGTAGCCGCGTCACGCATCGCTACGGCACTGTGGAGGAGGGCATACATGCTCTGCAGGCGTGGCATGTGCGCACCATGCGCCTCGGCAATGCGAATGGCGTTGCCCAAGATCGCATCGAGCTCGAGGGCGCGACCTGCCTCCCAGTCCTGCACCATGCTGGACTTGCTCGACGACGTATTGCGCTCAGTGCTTTGTAGAATGCGCTCAGGTGACGCAAAGGGCAGTGGACATCCAAAAATATGCGGCGCAGCGTCCATGACCTCGCTCATGCATGCTTCTATGTGCGCACGAAGCAGCGGATCACGGACCATGTCGGGATTGCTACGGCCGCCGGCGAGCACACCCGTCGTATTCATCGATGCATTGATGCACAGCTTGTGCCAGCGGACACATTGAAGCGTACGTGCGTCGTGTACTTCCACATCAGGAATGCCACCACGCTTAAGCAGGGCTGCGAGCGCTTGCAGGCTCTCGGTCGCGCGCCGCATCAGTGTCGAGGAGGCATCGTCCGATCCGCGCAGGTCTGTGTATGGCCCGAGACTGATGCGCGTCCAGCGGTATTGTACGACGCGTGCTGCCTCGGTCTTGGCGGCACTCACAATCGTGACGGCCGACACGATCGGCGTATGCGGAAACTGGTGCCGATACGGTGCCTCGATATCCACGCCATTCTGGATCAGCACCAGCGTCGTTACGTCGCGCACGACAGGCGCAAGGTAGGCTACCGACGCGGGATCCATCGATAGCGCCTTGGTGGCCACGATCACCAGGTCCCACGGCGCGGCCGCCGCTGCCTCCACGGTGGGGTACACGGCCTGGGGCACAAAGGCATACGACCCAAACGAGTGCGTGTCCATCGTGACACCACTCGCACGCACAGCGTCGTAATTGGAGCGGCACACCAGGCCTACGTACGCGCCCGCATCGAGTCGGCTCGCATAAAAGCACCCTACCGCCCCCGCTCCTACGACCAACACACGCAGCGTCATACAACCAGCGAGAAAGAGTGGTACACGTGACTATTCACGGAAAAAGTGCATGAGTTCTCGCACGGCCGACATGGACATGCCGCCCTTGGGGTAGCAGATGTAGGTCGGATCGCGCACCGTACCGAGCTTCTCGCGGAAATCGCCCTTGTTTTGCAGGTGTGCGCGATCTGCGACACCGTTGTATACGCGCGAGAGAATCTTGAAGGCGAGGCCACTGAGGCCGTGCACGGCCTCGACCTTCGGCGAGGCGGCCGTGCCAAAGGTGGCGGAGCCCGAGCCGACCGTGTCAAGGGCGTGCAGGATGGTCATTTCAATCGCGCCGTTGGGTGCATTGGGGAAGCTGATAGCCCACTTGACCTGTACACCATGCTCGGGCGACAGCTGAGCCAGCACGACGAGACAGCACAGGTCGCTGTTGGCGTCGCGTGCGAAGAAGTATTGACGGTGCTCTTGGTCGACCCACGGACGCACCGACGTCAGATGCACCTGAACGCCTCTGCGCTGCGCCATCCACGCCTGGATACTCTTGTCGCATTCTTGCTGCAGCTCGATCGGCACCCGCTCGTGATACGCAAACGATTGGATCGTGACACCGACTTTGCTGGCGTGGCGCATCTTGCGCTCAATTTCGTGGTCCTGCTTGGCGGGGTTCTTGCGCACGTCAGGGATGCGCTGGTCATCCGTGCATGTGAGGGTGCACCAGCCATAGCGGTCGCCCAGAATGGTCTCGACGGCTTTACAGACCATGAGCCACACGGGCTTGGCTTGTAGCTGGGTATGGCAGAAGGAGAGGAAGCGATCAATGATTCTCTGATACTGCGATGTGTGACATAGCGGATTACCGATAATCATGACATAGTGCTTGCCTGGCGCATAGCCGACGGCAGCACCCGTTTCTGTGTCGCGCCACACCTGGACTCGGTCGTCGAGCCACGACGTGTTGGACGAGTCGCCATAGTTGGCAATGAGCGACTCGAGCGGCTGCAGTATGTGCGGCCTGTCGGATTGCACCCATGGCGGCGGATTCGTGCCAGCGTCGGGGTGGCGCAATTCCTGCTTGAGCTTGGCGGGGAAGCTCTTGGGATCACGGTAAAAGAGCGAGGCCAGGCGAATGCCGTCCAAATTCAAGTACAGCATAACAAGGCGCTCGAGACCAATACCGCATCCGGCATGCGGCGGTGCACCGAGTCGAAAACCTTGCAGGTACTCTTCGAGACTCGATGCATCCATGTGCAGGCGCCGAATATTGTCTTCGAGCATGTCCGCGCTGTGAATGCGCTGGCCACCCGTGCAAATTTCCTGGCCACGCACGAAAATATCAAACGAGTTGGTATAGCGCGTGTCGACCGGGTCTGGCAATGTGTAAAAGGGACGCGCGTTGCGTGGAAACTTGTCGAGAATGTAGTAGTCGGTGCCGTAGATGCGCTTGACAATCTCGCCGAGTCGAATTTCAGCGCGTGTGTGCAAATCCTCGAACGGACTCGGCTCGCTGCCGTCTTCCTCACGATAGCCGTCCTCTTTCAGGAGACGCACGCCTTCCCAGAAAGGAAGGACGAGGGTGCGCTCGAGCCACTGAAGCTCCGTGCTGGGAAAGTGTCGGCGAATGACCTGCAGGACATGGCCGTACTTATCGCGCAGCACGGTGAAGATGTGCTTGAGCATACCATCGATCAGCGACATGGCATCGTAGTAGTGATTGATTTCCATTTCGAGGTCGAGACCCGTGTACTCGGTCAAGTGCCGCGCGGTGTTCGAGTTTTCAGCACGGAAGACGGGACCGATTTCAAAGACACGCCGCATATCGGCGGCAATGCACATTTGCTTGTACAGCTGGGGACTTTGAGCTAAAAAGGCGGAGCGTCCAAAGTATGCCACGTCAAAGACGCTGGCACCTGATTCCGAGGCACCGCCTTGCAGCTTGGGTGTATGAATCTCGATAAACTCGTGCTTACTGAGGTATTGGCGGAATTCATGGCAAATGATCGAGGGAATGAGGATGACAGCCTGCATCGTAGGCGTGCGCAAATCAATCAGTCGATTCGAAAGACGCGTGCGTTGAGTAATGACCGGCATATGACTCGCTTGTGTGAGGCTCTTTTGTGAATCAGAGTGAACGCTAGCAGAGGACTGGGGGAACGTCTCATCCATGTCCCGGTGCTCCTCGAGGTGACTTGATACGGCGCGCTCGGCCGCATAGGGCGTGAAAGGAAGGCGATCCTTGATGGAGGAGACGAGGTGCACATGCGTTAGGTGCAGCTCGAGGTGCGCAATGTCGCAACCGGTGATCATGTCCCGCGGCTTTTCGAGCGTGCCGCGCACGAGAACGAGCGACTCGGTTGGCAGGCGCATGACCCAATGCATCATGTGGGGCGTGATACCCGTGCCATTCTCGGAGAGCACGGCCTGCAGCGTCACGCCGTGCTCGCGAAGCACGACAAAGGCCAGGTGCGAGCTCATGTGTCGCATGGCATGAATGCGCGCGCGGAAGCGCCACTCGGTACCAAAGAATTTGGCAATCTTTTGCTCGTCGTAGGATGACGCTCTACTGACCGTGGCAATGTCGCGAATCTGGGCCCATGGCTCCGTTTCGACATGGTATACGTCCCATTCGCCGTAACGCGATCGCTGCTCGGGCGTCTCGGTATCAGCGGCATTCGCAGCTGACATGCGCCGCCGCATATTGACTAGGCGCTCGAAGGCACGCAGCTCTTCGAGTTTGCGCAACCGATCTTCGCCATTCATGGAGGCGGGGGATGGTGACATCCTCTTGGCCTGCATGAGCGCATCGCGCTGATTCTGCGGCTCCGGCGTACGTGGCTTTCGTATGTTGAGCAAATTTATGAGGCGACTTTGCTGCCGCTGCAGCATATCGGTCACGGAGCCCGAGTCTGAGCCGTCCAAGCTCATAGTGACAGCGGATGCAGCGGATGTGTGAGGGCCGCGCGTCGCCTTTTGCCCGCGTCACGTGCTGCTCCACGGAGGGTGCCTGGAACCATGTTGGTGTTGGCCTTGGTGGCGCGTGGGTCGGACGTGCTGGCGGAGGCGCACGAGCCGGGGTATGAGCGGTTTGTGTCGGCGGCCGCCACCATCTTGGCCAAAGTGCACGAGTCGGGCACGCCGCGTGTCTCGTACGCGTTTGAGCAGTGGCTTTTTCACTACATGCACGGCGATGATCTCTCGTACTTGGCGGTGGCGGAGGTCGAGGCAGGGCGTCGCGTGCCGTTTGCGTTTCTCGAGGCGGTGAAGCAAGCGCATGTGCAGAGCGCTGATGACATGGAGTCGTTGCGGCGTGCGTGGAATGCGCGGGGCCGCGACCCGATTCAGCAGGCGCAGTCGGAGCTGGGCCATGTCAAGGACGTCCTTACCCAGAACGTGGAGCAGATTCTGAGTCGTGGCGAGCAGCTTGACCTGCTCGTGGACCGCACGGACTCAGCGGCGCATCAGAGCCTGGCGTTCCGGCGACGTGCCGTGCATCTGCGCCGCGAAATGTGGTGGCGAAACACGCGCATCGTGGTGCTCATGAGTGTGTGTGCCTTGGTACGTATATGCTACTTATGCAGGCACTGCTTGTTTTTGTGTATCATGCGTTGTTTTCATAGACAAAGACGTTTTTTCGGGGGACGTGGCTTCGGGCTGGGTGGCAGGGGGGCTGGGGAGGGTGTCGAGCTCGAGTTGGGCGAGCTCGTCGGCGAGCTCGTCGTCAGGGACGCTGGACAGGGCGTCGGTGACCACGTTCTGATCGTGCACGGCCTCTGCGAGTGCGTCCATCGTGCGGTCGATGTGGTCAGGCTGGAGCGATGGGTCGGCGAGGAGGGAGCGCAGCGTCTTTTCCGACGCCGTGTAGGCTTGCATGAGCTGTGCGTCGCCCACGGCCTGGTCCATGCTGAGGAGCAGCGTGTGCACCTTTTCCAGGGCCAGCACGCGCTTGTCCACCATGCTTTCGAGCTGTTTTTGGGTGCGTAGGTACGATAGTGTGACAGCTTCGCGCTCCTTGGCTCGGAGGGCGCGACGGACCGTGGCCTGAGCGCGCTCCATCCGCGCTTGCCAGGCGTCGACTTGGCGCTCGAGCTGGGCATGCAGGCCTTTGACGGCTAGGATGCCGCGGTCCTGCTCGGTCACGCGTGCCGTGCCCCACTTGTATACGTCGCCATCGTGCTGGATCGCACGTGCATCGCGCACGAGGTGCGTGAGCAGAATGTCGGTGTCCTTGTCGCTGAGGGCGAGGGGCCTGGCGCCGTCTTGCAGGCTGGCAAGGTAGGCCTTGGCATCCGCGCGCGACATGATGCGCTCTAGCGCGGACCAGTCGCGAGCGGTGGCGATGCGGGCGGCGCGCTCGACATTTTCGCACAGGACCCACTCGCCCTGCACATGGGACCACAGTGCTTCGTCGTCGTCGTCGTTGCGTCCGGAGCGCCATCGCCACCGCCGGGACCACCAAGAGGTCCATGTGCGATCAAGATAGGCAGACAGACGCACGTACCGGCCGTGGATCTCCTGCTCGCGAATGACCACAGAGAGACACAGGGGGCGCCCTATGTCAGCGTCCGCCCACTGTGTCGGCGTATCGGCATCGACCGGCCAGCACAGGGCGTGTGGCAACACGCGATCCCAACATGCCGCGGCGATCGTGCCCGTCCACCACGCCAATCGTGATCGAAATGTGCCGGGATCGCTGTGTTTCTGCCCACCAAGATCCGCATACATCGATGCGAGCGCTTCCCTCGAGCCGCAGCGGGGGGCGGCATAGGCGGACAAGGTCATGAAGGAGCCATGCGCCACGTGGAGCAGGTTGGCCATGGCCTTTTGGAAGCCCGGCGCCGAGCGCCCGGCGAGTGCGCTGGACAGGGACGCGTCAGCGCCGGTGTGGTTGCCGAGTGCGGCGCCGCTGCCGGTGCAAGCCGCGCGCACTCGCATCCTGTATGCGCTGGAGCAGTACGCGGTCGTCGTGCTGGTCGGCGAGACGGGCAGTGGCAAAACGACGCAGGTGCCGCAGTACCTGCTTGAGGCGGGGTGGGCGCAGGAGCGGCAGATTGTGTGTGCGCAGCCGCGGCGTATGGCTGCGACGTCGGTAGCCGCGCATGTGGCGCAGGAGCGGCAGGTGCGCCTGGGTGAGGAGGTCGGGTACGCGATCCGCTTTGACGAGCAGGTGCATCCGACGCGCACGCGGCTGCGGTACACGACGCCCGGCATGCTCTTTCGCGAGTGCATGCGTGATCCGTTGCTGCATCGATATAGCGTCGTGATGGTCGACGAGGCGCATGAGCGGGGCGCGTACACAGACCTGCTGCTCGCCGTGCTGAAGAAGATCCGGCGGCGGCGGCCGGCGCTGCGGATTATCGTGGCGAGTGCGACGCTCGAAGCGGATAGCGTGCTGCGGTACCTGGATCCTGGTGGGGCGGCTTCTACTGTCGTGGCTATACAGGGGCGCGCGTACCCGGTCGAGGTGGCGCACACGACGGCGCCGCACGATGTCGTGGCGGCCTGCGTGCGTACGGTGGTGACGCTGCACGAGACGGCGCCGCCGGGGGATGTGCTGGTGTTTATGTCGGGGCAAGACAAGATTGAGCGCGTGGTGCAGGCGTTGGCGGACCGAGGCGTGTACGCCGTGCCGCTGTATGCGGCGCTGCCGCCGGAGGAGCAGCGCGTCGCGCTGCGTCCCGGGCCGCCTGGGAAGCGCAAAGTGGTCGTGTCCACGAATGTGGCAGAGACGAGCGTGACGATCGATGGCGTCCGGTACGTCGTCGATACCGGGTATACCAAGATGCGGTACCGGCACACGTTGGCTGAGGTGCGTCTCTCGGCTGCCTCGGCAGCGCAGCGCGCTGGGCGCGCTGGGCGAACGGCGCCGGGTCAGTGCCTGCGTTTGTATGATGACGAGGCGCTGCGGGCGAGTGATCCGCCGGAGCTCGTGCAGTGCGACTTGACGATGTACATCCTCCAGCTCAAGGCGCTGGGCGTCGATCAGATCGCGCGCTTTGATTTCATGCCGCCGGCGCCGCCCGCCGCACACGTCGCGGATGCGCTCGCGCACTTGGAGAGTCTGCGAGCGCTGGACGAGGAGGGCCGTCTGACGCTGCTGGGCGAGCGGATGGCCGAGGCGCCGCTGTCGCCGATGATGGCGCGTGCGATCTTGCACGATGCGAGCTGTGCCGACGAAATGCTCACGATTGCCGCGATGACGAGCGTCGGCTCGCCGTTTGACGGCAGCGAGTCTGTCGCCGCGCAGATCGAGCGCCGCAAGTTTGTCGCCGAGGAGGGCGATCACTTGACGCTGCTCAATGTGTATGAGGCGTTTCAGCGGGCGGGCGCTTCGTCGCGATGGGCCGCGCAGCACGGCCTGTCGTACGCGACACTGAAGCGCGCACGGTCGATTCGAGCGCAGCTCGTCGCGTTTGTCACGCGCCAATGGTCATGGCCGTGGCGCCGTGCGGGGGACGAGCAGGCAGTGCGGCGATGCCTCGCGGCCGGCTTTTTTCGACAGGCGGTGCGGTACGATGGCAGCTGGAAGACGCCGGCGGGAGAGACGCTGTATGTGCATCCCTCGTCGGTGCTGTTTACGCGCGCACCGCCGGTCGGTACGTGGGCCGTGTACGGCGACCTGCTGCACACGACGCAGCCGCAGATGCGCGATCTGTGCGTGGTCGACGCGGCCTGGCTGCTTACGCTCGCGCCGCACTATTATCATCGTTCGCTTCACTGAGGCGCGCGCGCACATGAGCGGTGCCAGCGAGGCCCTGTGCGAGAAACTGGCGGAGGACGCGGCATCGCTTCGTGCGCGTCGTAAACTGCCCTGCCAGGCTGCGTGTGGCCATCGGCATGATCGGTGTGCGGTCTCGCGTGACGGCCGCGTGGATGGTATCGAGTGTGCGGCTCAAGTCGCGATCGACGTCCTGGAACGTAGCGTGGCGCTGGTACAGATCTAGTGCATCCGTAGGTGTGTCTGCGGTGGTCCGCTCGGCATCGCGCTTGTCCGTCGTGCGCCGCTTGCGCTCCTTGTGCGCCTGCGACGACGCCTTGAGCGCGGCGATTTGGCGCTCCTTTTCCTCGAGGCGTGCGACAAAGGCGGGATTCGTCGCTTTCTGCCACTCGAACAGCAGCGTGTCGTACGGCTGTGAGCGCCCTGGCACATGGCGCTTCGCGCCCATACTATGCGACTTGCACGTCAGCGAGCGGGAGCATGGCAGGCCTTTGTTGTTGATGACGCCACACTGCCGGTCCAGGTTGATCGGACCGCGGTGCTTCTTGCCGCCCGTCGTCCATGCCTTGCGCTGCTCTGGCTCCGCCTTCGTCTCCGACTTGAGGATGCTGGGCGATACACGTCCCTCCGCTATCGACTGCGCCAAGGCACAGTTTTGCTCGTGGTACGGATACGCCTGTCGCAACACGGGCTTCGCACACGTCGTGCACGCCACGACATCCACCGAGTCGTCCAGCGCAAACGCGCCAAACTCGGTCACATCTCTCGCCTCTGCTTCCCACGCACGCTTGCGTGGCTCCGGCGACGACGGCTGACTCTGGGTCTCCTCCAAAATCACCCCCCAGTCCATGGTGGCGGCTCGTTTCTCTCCACTTGATGGACGCCGCCACCCAACCGGTGTGGGCAGGGGTCGCCTGGCTCCGCGAGGTGGCCACGCAGGTGATCGAGAGCATCGTACCGCCCCAAGCCTCGCCGCCACCGCCACCGCCACCGCCGCCCTCCCTGCGCCTCACGCCAGGCGTCGTGAGGGCGCTCGCGGCCGTAGGATGGACGGCCGTGGCACTGTGGACAGGCGCGCGCTTCGTACGCCACTGGCGCCGTGAAGGCCGTCGAAGCGTCGCTTCGCCGAAGCGCACGCAGTGTGTGCTTGTGCTGGGCGGTGATACGCCGCTAGGACAGTCCGTCGTCGAGTACCTGCTCGCTCACAACCTGATTGTGCTGGCGTCGGTCTCGAGTGCCGCGTCAGCTCAGGCGCTCGAGTCACGTATCGACCCAGAGATCCAGGGGTACGTCCGGACTATCCAACTGCACGATGCTACTTCTTTCGTGCATGCCGTGCATGCAAGTTTGTGCCTGCGCTACCCATGGACGGCCACGGGCGATCCGTACGCCCGCCCGGGCCAGGCCGTCGAGTGGCTCGGCACCGTCAACACCCTCGGGATGGCAAACATGCTGACAGACGTGCTGCAGCGACTGGCTTCGCTGCGGCGTCATCTCATGATTCATATACTACCAGGCTCCTCTCGTGCCAGCTCGACAGCGATAGGAACACCGTCGGTGACACTGCATGCGTCGCCACACTCCGAATCGCGCGTCTTGGCACGCATGCTCCGCCTCCTTCTTCCTAGCCGCACATGGCGCGCATGCCTCTCATCGTGGCTTTCCTCCTTATGGACCCGCCTGCGGGCGCTTATGTAGCGTGGTGCATAGGTATGCGCACGAGGGCCTCGGGCACCGTCCGCGACGTATCGTCGTCCGGATGCATCGCAGCTTGCGCAATGTGAATCGCACGGAACACACCCTGCCAACTCGCCATGACCGACGCCACCGACTGGCCACCACACACGAGCGTGTCCACACGCTCACTGAGACGGGCAAGCTCCTGCGTGAGCTGTGCGGACTCGGCACGAAGCTGCTGCAACGCCTGTAGCTCCGCCTGCTTCGCGGCTAGGCGCGCCGAGACCGAGCTCGGAACGCTGCCCGGCGCCATCGATGCGCGCGAACGCGCCAAGCTCATGCGCTGGGACATGAGGCGAACCGCCGCTCCGCTGCCGCGCGTCTCAGTGGAGGCACTGCCACGTGGACTTGGACGACCATGTCGGCGGTGGCGCGAGGCACGGCGTACGAGCATGCGTGCCTCGCTCTCCTGCGGTCGTGGCTCAAGATGGACATCTATCGAACGGGTGGCGCGCATGATCAAGGCAGGGATCTGTGCGGCTGGTGGTCGCCGCACGCGATCGGCGAGCCTGATGTGCGCGAACGAATCCGCGTGATTGCTCAGTGCAAGGCCGAGTCGCGGGCGCTCGGCCCGGCGGTCGTGCGCGAGATGGAAGGCACCCTGCTCCGCGGGACATGGGAGGCCCAGACGACTGCGATCGTCGGCGTCCTGGCCAGTCACTCGGGCTTTAGCAAGCAGGCCAAGGTGTACATGCGCTCCAGCCGCCTGCCCCTCTTGTTTCTGCACCTGGCCCCACAAGACCAGGACGCACTCGTATGCCACGGCTTTCTATGGAACGACGCACTCGCGAATGGGCCCCTGCATGGGCGCTTCGAGCCTGTGTGGGTGACCACACCACAGCACACCCAGCAACTCACCCTGTACAGAGATGGCATACGCGCCATGTAACTGGGGGATCAACGCATTCATGTCTACAAAACCCTTCGACACAAACGCAAAAGAGTAGCTCGTAGGACGACAGCCTTCGCTTTCGAGAAAGATATACGCGCTAGTGTCCATAAAAAACGAAACCGCCCTAGCTTTTTGGAATGTCATTTACTTGTCGTTCGGGTTCATGCGGCGCTTACCACCGGGCGTCACGACAGCGTTCACGAAGCGACGGTTGAAAAGAATGCGCTTCTTTGCCCGGCCCTTGGGCACCTTAGGCTTCTCTTGCTTTTCCACCTTGGGGGTCTGCGACTTGACCTTACCAGCACGGGCGAGCGATCCGTGGACCTTACCCATCTAGCAAAACGTTAGAGCACAAGCGTGCGTACCTTCGAATGTGGTTGTAACGGAACGGCAGCGCCTTTGCCACGATCCGTCGAAAAGGCCCCGCCGCTGCCCACGCTCAAGATGGTCACGTGGTTACATAGTTCTGTGTATATCACGTGATATTGAGCGAGAGACCTTCCAGCCTACCGCCTCCCTCTTCCAGCACCGACTCACCATGATCATCTCGAAGCAGAACCGCCGCACCATTTACATGGCCCTCTTCCAGGAGGGTGTGCTTGTCGCTCCCAAGAACTTTGAAATCAAGCACCCTAACTTGGATGTGCCCAACCTCGAGGTGATCAAGGCCTTGCAGTCGCTCGACTCGAAGGGCTACGTGCACACGCAGTTCAGCTGGCAGTGGTTCTACTACGTGCTCAACGACGAGGGTCTCGAGTACCTCCGTGAGTACCTGCACCTGCCCTCGGAGATTGTGCCCAACACGCACAAGCAGCCCGCCCGCCCTCAGCGCGCTCTGATGGGTGACCGCGACGGCTTCCGCGGCCGTGGTGGTGGTGACCGTGAGTACCGCCGCCGTGGTGACTTTGACAAGAAGGACGGCGCGCCCAGCGGTGACTTCCGTCCTCGCTTCGGTCGCCGCGAGTAAAAACGTTCTAGGCCGGACCCTAAGGTGACAAGGTCCGCCTTGTTTCCACGAGGTTGCGTACATCGCATGCATCTCGAGAACTGCACCCCGTGTTGGCACGCGTTCGTATGTGTGTTGTCATCGCGTCGAGCCGGTGCTCTTAGCCGTCATGGGGTCCAAAATACCTTGATAGATAGAGGCCCATACCATCGAGTCTTGTCTGTGCATAGAGGCACCGTCCTGTTTAGTCATGTGCCACGCAAGTCGAGGTCCTCGTCTCTGCTGCCCAACACGGTTCCTTCCAGCGACATGGGTCTCTTTGGTGGCAGCAGCTCTGGCAGTGCCTCTGCGGCATCGTCGCCCCAACTGGAAGCGGCTACGGCTGAGGTAGGTCGACATGGCAACTGACGTTCGCAGCTCGATATGATTACGGACGTGTTCAACCGCCTTGTCGAATCGTGTCACGCCAAGTGCATTAGCCCACGCTACGCCGAGGCCGACCTCAATAAGGGCGAAAGCGTATGCGTTGATCGGTATGTATACGCTAGCTGACCTTGCAGCTGCGTGAGCAAGTTCTTTGCCGTCAATGCCAAGGTCGGCGAGCAGATGCAGGCATTGGGACAAGCTGCCAGCGCCGCCGGCGGCAGAATGATGGGCTAGACGCCTCCTGTGCATGTAGTCGGCTATACCCATAGCTATACAACATGCTGATGAGCCTGCATGACCAAGGAGTGCCGTGGTACGACACCCGCTAGACGAAGACGCCCAGCACCTCGCGCTGGACCGAAGCAGGAGAACGTTTCATCTGATTGGTCAACCATGCACGGGGGGGCTGGGACCCCACGTACTCGGACCCTTATCGAGGCCCACACCATGACTTCCATGGTACGCCTCGTGCTATGGTATGCCCTTGTGGTCTTCTCGTTCGTCGGAGCACAGCGCAGCTCGAGTCGGACGGCCAGACCTACGGCCCACGCCCATGCTCTGAGGGCTCCTATCATGGTACACAAGAATGCACGGCCCCACCACAGGGAACGTGATCACCTCGTAACATGGTGCCATGCTCAGTCTGAGAAACGCCGCAGAAAGTATGGGCTGGCAGCGAACGTCAGCAAACGGCAAAAAGTGGGATTGGGCGATTACTTGGACGACTCCTACTTTGTGCCTATGGGCATAGGCACGCCGGCTCAGACGCTCAACGTGCTGCCGGATACGGGATCGACCAACCTGTGGGTCATTGACTCGACATGCACAGATGAGAAGAACTGCCCATCTTCGTCGCCCAAATTTACTGCATCCATGAGCAAGACGCATCAAAGTAGCGGCACGCCATTTCATGAAGTGTATGGCGACCATGCTGCCGCAAGCGGCACCATCAGTCATGATACGGTCTCGCTCGCTGGATACTCCATCTCCTCACTTGCCTTTGGCCGTGTGAAGCATGTGACGGAACGCACCATGGGACCGACTGTGTCTGGCATTCTTGGTCTCTCGTTTCACGATCCCAAGTTGTTTGACTTGGAACCGTTTTGGCAAGTGTTGTACGAACGTCAAGACATGCAGGATTATGTATTCTCTTTTCAACTGCCCAAGGCCCTGACATACGCCAAGCCTGACCGGGAAGAAGATGCACTGACGTCGGGGGGCGTGTTCACCTTGGGCGTCTTGGATCCACAGCAGTACGCTGGCAGCATTTCCTGGTCGCCGTTATCGAGAGGATATGGTATGCACGCGAAAAAGAGCTGGACCATTGATGTCAACGAAATGCGTCTGAATGGACACAATGTGGATCTGGGACTCCATCGGCACGCTCTCATCGACACGGGCTCCTCCAATATTGTTGGCCCTCGCCAAGCCATGGACATCCTTCACGCCTTGATTCCTGGCGCACAACGTTTCCCTCCGAATCCTGAATATTACATGCTGCCGTGCAATTCGAGTATCCAACTGGACATCACGTTCTCAGACCGTACCTGGACTCTTCCTCCGGATCATTTGATCATGCAAAAGATCGATCAGACCATGTGCCTTAGCGCGCTGACGACCGTGGAAGATACGTCCGACATACCCTTGGGCTGGATTATGGGTCACCCTTTTCTTACTCATGTGTTTAGTGTATTCGACGCCAAAGAGGGACGAATTGGCTTTGCTTCGTTGCCACAGGGCGGTGTACAGAATGCGACCCTGACACAGGCCGATATGGACCGTCATAATGCGAGCCGAGCCTTCCACGCCAGTAACACACAAATAAGCGAGCGCTACGCTACTCCCATTAGTAGAATGGAGCACAGTCCATCAAGTCGAATTCATCCTAGCAGCCCACACGCAGAGCCGACGATGACCTTGAACAGATTCACAGATTCGCAGTGGCGCTCCGCCACGATTCATGCACCCCATCATATAAACCTGACGCAACGCACAAGTCACACGAGCTCGGCCTCATCAAGTGAGTGCTTTTGGTCCCATGCATTCATGCTTCTATTTACTTTGGCCCTCGCATGGATTTGCAAATAGTAGTAGGGTGAGAGTCGACGCCTCGTGTAGCTCAGCTGTAATATTAGATAAGCACCTGCAATCGATGTTGGCCGAGATGACGGCAAGGGAACTGTGCTCGCGTCTTGCCACCACCACCTTAATGGCGCTTCGATCTGTGGCGCTGAGCTGTTTCGTAGCTCTCGTTATCAGCGCGGCTGCTCATGCTGCGCCGAGCAGTACGAGACAGACTGATGTGCCTCACGCTACGGCTCCAGCTCAGGGACTCAAAGTGCCGATGTACTATGACCGTCGCGCCTTGCACCCTCGGAACCAAAATATGAACCAGGACCAGCTGGATGAGTGGCTGCGTATGCAATCCAAAAACATGCACTTCCGCTATACGCATCCAGATGACCGGAATTCGTCCGATGCCTTGGAAAAGCGGCAGCAGCTAGGCATGGGTGACTATGGTCCGGATAGTTTCTACTTTGCTCCTATCGGCATTGGAACTCCTGAAATGACGCTTAACGTAGTGCTCGACACGGGATCGGCTGACTTTTGGCTGGCAGACTCGCAGTGCTCCCCCATAAAGCACTGCCCGGAAAGCATGCTCAAGTACGATGCCTCAAAGAGCCGCACTCACAAGGACCTACACGTGCCATTTGGCGTGCAGTATGGCTCTGGTGCCGTGCGGGGTGAGCTTGCGACAGAAAAGGTTTCATTGGCCGGCTACACGGTGTCTTCTGTCTCTTTTGGACAGGCGGACCAGCTCGCCCGCGGCACGATCAACCCACCTGCCTCGGGTATTGTAGGCATGGGCTACGAAACGCTCTCGACGACCGGTACGATGCCATTTTGGCAGATTTTGCTTGAGCGCCAGAAGTTGCATGACTATTTGTTTACATTCCAGATGGTCAACAACCTAAAGAAAGCTAGCAGTGGCCATGTGGACATGGTGGAAGCTGGCGGTGTGTTTACCTTGGGTGTGTTAGATGATCAGCAGTACTCGGGTGAGATTGCCTGGGCGCCTATGGCGCCGGGATATGGATCAAAGGGCGTGGGATACTGGGCATTGAATTTGGAGGACCTCAGTGTGAATGGCGAACATATTGATTTGGGCACGCATAGCGTGGCTGCGATTGACACAGGCACAACTTTGATCGGCGGTCCTAAGCTTGCTATGGATAGGATCCACGCCAAGATTCCTGGCGCTCAAAGGTATAATCGTGTGCCGGAGTACTATGTCTTCCCCTGCGATACTGATGCCAAGGTCGACTTGACCTTTGGTAACCACACATGGACGCTCAAGACGGAGGACATCTCACAGAGACTCTCGCGCAGAGTTTGTCTGAGCTCTCTATTCGCGATGTCCACCAGGAGTGGCTCGCGTATGCCTGCATGGATCGTCGGTGATACGTTCCTCAAAACGGTGTTTAGCGTATTTGACGCCGGAAAGAACCGAATTGGCTTTGCGTCGCTGCCCAAGGGTGGTGCGCAGACCAAGTCTATTACCAGCGCTACGATGGACAACCGTGTGGCCAGTTCGTACCAACAAACAGTCAGCAGTGAAGGCTCGCCGTTTGGCGGCGGCGGCGGCGGCGGCGGCGGTGGCGACGGTGGCGGCGGTGGTATTATCATTACACGGACTCGCAACGTCGACGAGTCGTGGAAAACCGCCTCGATCGACGTGCCCCACAATGTTCAGCCCCTTCACGCTCCCAATTGGAACGAAGCAGCTGGACTCGGGGTGAGCCGGCTTGCCCTTCCTATGCTTTTGATCGCAAGCGCGGCACTATTTCTGTAACATCCACATAGGCATGTAAATTTCGACTATAGATCCTGATGCTGCTCCTTGGGCTGCAATAATGAAGACAATGCTTTCCTTGTTTTCTTGTCTTGGATCTCAGGCACAATGACCTGGAATTCGACAAACAAGTCTCCGTGGTCCTGGCCATGGCTGCGCTCCTCATCGGGTATGGGCAATCCTTCGCCGTGGATCACACTCACGTGACCGGGCTGTGTCGCTGTCGTGCGAGCCAGGCGGATCGCATGACCGTCGTAATGAGGAAGAGTGTGCTCAAAGCCGAGGAGGGCATCATGAAGAGAAATGGTATGTGTGTAGTACAGATTGTGTCCCATGCGGCGGAAGTCACCCGGTGAGGTGGTCGTATACACCTTGACGACGACGTCACCTGGGTCGGCATCTGGACTCTGGTCCGCCAAGCCTTCAAACACATACTCGGCACCTTCACGCGCACCTGGTTCCACCTCAACTTCGATGTCGGTCACATCTGGAACAATTGTATGGCCCTTGCACCGGCTGCACTGGCGCTTGATCACACGACCTTCACCGTTACAGTGAGGGCATGTCACTTGCATCGTGGTCACAAAGCCAGGCATGATTTGTTGGCGGTGGAGCTGCATTCCCTGACCGTCGCAAGCCTTGCATGTGTGGATATCTGATGTGGAATGTGCACCTGAGCCAAAACACGCCGGGCACACGACATGACGTTGGTGCGCGACAGTAAATGACCGCCCCAAATACAAGTCTTTCAGTGATACTTCTGCATTGTACATCTTGTTAGGCCCTTTCGGCGTTTCATCGTGCATGTGTCCACTGCCGCCGCCACCGCCAAAAAACTGTCGGAACGCATCGAAAGGATCAGCGTGCCCATTCTCTTTGCGCGCTTGGTGCTGTAAGGCTGCATCCGCTCCTCGCGTATCGTAGATCCGGCGCAGCTCAGGATCGGATAGAATTTGGTATGCTTCGGACACATCCATGAACGCCTCTGCTTTGTCTGGGTGTTTGTCCGGGTGCATATCCCGCGCTTTTTTTCGATACGCAGATTTGATGTCCCGTTCAGACGCTCGAGGCTTTACGCCTAGAATGTCATAAAAGTCTTTGGCAGCGGAAACCAGGGGCACGACATAGACCAGGCATACGAGCCCTAGTGCTATGGCGTGCGTCGCCGACCACGCCAGCATCGAGGCAGGTCGAGACAAGGAGGAGGCGACGTGGAAGCAGCCCTCCACCTGCCACGTGTGTGCCAGCCCTTCCCACTGGACCCGCATGCTGAAGGACCCAGCAGCTTTGCAGGTGGAATACCTATCCCGAGAATGGTTGGGACTTATCAGCACTCTGCTGTGTATTGATTGTTCCTGCTAAAGGCGATCGACATGGGCCACTGGTCAAGATCGACGCGTCGAGCCTCGCCCTCGGACGGCCGCATCCCACGTGTGTAGGTGGAGGATACGAGGTGGAATCATGTGCACGAAACCCCGGAATAGCGGCTGCCTTTCATTCTCGTGAAAGCCGTGACCACGGAAATCCGACCCTTATCCGAATCAGAGTTCCGAGGTACATGTCTATATAAGCTTATTTGAACTAGCGTGATGGGTCCAGTCGCGACATGAACAAGCTTTCACTTGTGGCTTTAGCCGCTACGCTTATCGCATCTATTGCGCAGGCGGCCCAATTCCACACGCAAGTGCAGGATCTGGACGGCAAGAAATTCGACTATCTTGTTGTGGGTGGTGGTCTTGGCGGTCTTGTTGTAAGCAAGCGTCTTTCCCAGGACCCGAGCAAGAAGATCTTAGTCATCGAGGCTGGTCGAGATGACCGCAAGGACCCTCGTATCTATGATGTTGACAAGTATGGCGAATTCGTCGATACGGATATGAACTGGGACTTTGAGACTGTACCTCAGGCTATAATCGGAAATCAGACCAAGTCTCTCCGTGCAGGAAAGACGCTAGGTGGTAGCACATCGATCAATGGTGGTGCATGGAACCGTGCGCACAAAGTTCAATATGATATGCTGAAGAACATCACGGGCGATCCCACCTTTGACTTTGAGCACTTGCAGGAGTACATGAACAGGGCCGAGTCCTTTGTGCCACCGACAAAGGAACAGCGCAAGGCTGGTGCTGACTACGTTCGTGAGGCGCACGGCTACGACGGGCCTTTGTCTATTGGATTCTCGCCTATTCGGAACAAGCAGAAACGTATGTTTACGGGAGAAGGGCAGAATGCCTTTTTGGAGACCATCCAAAGGGTGCTTGGTGTAGCTCACCTGAAGGATCAAAACAGCGGTAATAACACTGGTGCTGGCTGGACCCCCACTTCCATTTCACAGGACAGTAAGCGCGAGAGTGCCTGCAGGTACTTGGAACAGACTGGCGATAACGTCGACGTTCTCCTTGGCTGGACGGCTGTCCGCTTGTCGTGGAAGGGCGACAAAGACATCGAAGGCGTAGTTGTCCAGAAGGACAGGCATAGCCAGCCGCACACATTGTATACACAGGGTGAGGTCATCCTGTCGGCTGGTACGATCAACACGCCGGGCATTCTAGAGCGTTCGGGTATTGGTGCCAAGGATGTATTGGACAAGCACGGTATCGAAAAGAAGATCATCCTGCCTGGTGTAGGCAAGAATCTGCAGGAGCAGACGATGAATACGATGGGTGGTAAAGCCAAGCACCTCGACACGAGTGGTGGTGGTCCCTCGAACATGATTGCCAACACGGGTGTCTGGCAGATCTTTAATAATGCGTCACTTGTGCAAAACAGGATTCATCTTGACATGTATGTCGAGGCCGCGAAACTGGAGGATGGTGGATACGTAGCATCATCGAATGCTCTCCAGGATCATTACAAATTGGTGACTGAGGCCATGTTCAAGAAGGGTGTGCCTGTATGCGAGCACTTTTTCGATACCGGATTCCCGCCGAACTCGTATGGTATTGATACTTGGTGCTTGTTGCCTTACTCGCGTGGAAAAGTTCACATCAAGTCGAAAGATGCCTTCGAGAAGCCGTTGGTGGATCCGAACTACTTTGCCTTCCATATCGATATGCAAATGCAAGTGGCTGCGATGCGTGCTAATCGCCGTATTTTGCAAACGAGTCCACTCCTCGACGAACTGGAGACGAGTGAGACACAGCCTGGCTTTGAGCACATCCCTGATACACCTGAGCATGGCTCCTATGCGAAGTGGCAAGCGTGGATTCTTGGTACCGACGGCAAGGGCGGATTCGGCAGCGTGGCCCACCAAATTGGTACGTGCTCAATGATGCCGAAGAAGGACGGTGGCGTGGTCGACTCCCACTTCAAGGTGTACGGAACGAAGAACCTCCGCATCGTGGATGGCTCGGTACTTCCTATCCAGTTGTCGGCGCACCTATCGAGTACGCTCTATGGCCTGGCTGAGAAAGCGTCTGAAGATATCGGAAAGACGGCGCATCGGCGCCATTAAGTTACTGTTGATTGTTGATAGACTTGATCTACCTGTTAAGTTGCCAGTAAGTACATGTAAGTTATGTTGGAAATAAATGGTCCTTTTTTTGATCATGTGGAGAATTCGCTTAGGCGCACCATGGAACCTACTTAGGTTTCAGTCAAGCCAGGCGGACAAAGAATCATTGCATGACTCGTGATGGAAGATACGTGCATCAGAGGGGCGTGCAGGACAGAAGTGGCACTCTATCTGACGGCGATGAAAGACTCGACATGAGCAAGAGCATGCAGCATGAGAGTCTATGGATGGAAAAGCATACATTGTAAGCACAATGAAAGGGACCAAGTCGATTTACGACAGGATGCATGGGGCTGATCTGGCACTTGATCTGCTCAGAAACAAGAAAGTATGGTGCTACATAAGACGTAAGCGCAAAGAAAGGGGCGAAGATAGTAGCAAAGTACAAATATGTGCTTGCACGAAGGAATGTAGTGAGATGGACGGAAAACTAGGAGACATAAGCGTAAACCAAGATAACACGAAAACGAGGTATGAAGCTGAGCATTTTGCGAGCGAAGCCACAGAGAAAGACAAGAGGAGTAGAATCGTGGAAAGAAGACCCAAAGGCCCGTAAGCTCTCAACAGACTGATATGTACGAGACCTGACCATAACGGCTTCGTGTAGAAAGAATCGGCGAGAAAGACAGACCTGGTGAATTCTGATCACTTGAAGAAATCATGCATGGACGATGAGCTGGGAGCCTGGCTCAAGAAGTCAAGGGCGAATGCAGGACATGTAGCAGGGCGACCAAGGTAGAGAGAATCCGCGCTGGAGGCTAACACGGGATTGTCAAGAGTTTGCTGCGCTGTAGTGTACAAAAGAAGGTGTGCAAGACCAGACTACGCCGAAAGTAGAGACGAGAGATAAGTGGATTCGTACATGAGGACCTGGGATAGGGGCGCACGGAGGGGGCATGTCGCCAAAGGCGGATGGCACGTGCGAGGAGGACGCGGAACCCCGGGACGACCAAGGAAATGCGATGAGTGGCAATGAGGCAAGCAGTAGACTGAAAGTACATAAAAGGGCAGGACTAAAATGCTGATAGAGATACATCAATAGGAACAATGAAGACAACGATCATTGGCATTGCACTTGCAGCTACGGCGCTGACAACAGCGAATGCACTGAAGTGTCAGAAAAATGCAACGGGAGTACTGGCAACACGTGAAAAAAGGTTTGAACACAAGTTCGATTATGATGGACACCCGGTGGCTGAGTGGACGCAATATTACAAGATGAAAGACGGAAAGCTGGTAACAAGCAAGGATCCGGGAGAAGAATATGACTTTTATTCATGTGAGGCAGAAGGCAACTTGGTATCGGGAGATAGAGCACAAATGACGGGTGTACTGAAGACAAAAGATGGGAAGAAATGTTTGACGAATTCGTTTGTTTGGGCACGAAAGCCAGCTAAATGGGCGGCGTGGGAGCAAGTGCCGAAGGATGTGGAGAAGAAGGTGACGCTGGAGGACTGTGCTGAGAATGGAATGGGGCTTCGAAAGCAATGGTTTGAGCTGAGTAACGCCCATCGCCCTGGATGTTCACAAGAGCTTTGGCATCATGGCTATTATGAAGATCAATCGTTGCACCTTGAGTATGGCGAGAAAGGAGTGGCATTTGACAGAATAAAAGAGCTTGATAATGAGGAAGAAAAGGAAGAAGAGGATTACCGATTTTCAATCAGCTACCTTATGACAGGAAAGCTGGATGATACATGCTAGACTGTTGTTTGACAGAAAGACTTTGAATACGAAGTAGTTCATTAAGTGAAGATGGTCATGTATGAGAGAGTGAGAGTGAGAGTGAGTGTTAGTGTTAGTGTTAGTGTTAGTGTTAGTGTTAGTGTTAGTGTTAGTGTTAGTGTTAGTGTTAGTGTTAGTGTTAGTGTTAGTGTTAGTGTTAGTGTTAGTGTTAGTGTTAGTGTTAGTGTTAGTGTTAGTGTTAGTGTTAGTGTTAGTGTTAGTGTTAGTGTTAGTGTTAGTGTTAGTGTTAGTGTTAGTGTTAGTGTTAGTGTTAGTGTTAGTGTTAGTGTTAGTGT